>JAVXUP010002626.1:0-118620 GCA_033070095.1 Escallonia herrerae | reverse complement strand
AGACACGGACACCGCGTTTGATCGACGGTGTCCAGCATTTAAAAAACAAATTAACGTATGCCGATGTGTCTGGAGGTGCGTGTCGGTGGGCGTCGGACACGTGTCCGACGCCGTCGAACACGTGTCCGAGGCGTCGGACACTCGTCGGTATGTGTCGGACACGTGTCCGGAGGTGTCAGACACGTATCGGACACCATATCGACACCCTATATGAGGTGTGGGAATTGAGGTTGTTGAATGTGCATTAAATTTAGGTTAGTTAGGTTAATGCGACATTTTTAGCATGCACCCCCTGAAATCTAATAGTGGCTCCAGCGCTGGCTATAATTAGCCCTAATTAGTCCTGATTAACAATATTTTAGTAAATCAATTAACCCTAATTAGCTCTAACGAGCCTAATTAGTTTTAATTAACCCTAAGAACCTGATGAAATTCAAATTAGCTGTAATTACCTCAAATTAGCCCAAATGAACCCAATTATGCGCATATTGATTGTAGTTAGCCTAATTAGTCATAATTTGCACTAACATAACCCAATTACGCCTAATTAGCGCTAGTTAGGACTAATCAACACTACTCGGCACCATCAAAACCCTAATTAGGACTAAATAACCCTAATTAGTCCTAATCAACCCTAATTAGCTATAATTATCCGAAACTAGCCCTCATTAACATTAATTAGCCCTAACATAACCCAATTAAGCCTAATTAGCCCTAATTAGGACTAATCAGCACTACTCGGCAAAATTAAACCCTAATTAGGACTACATAACTCTAATTAGTCCTAATCAACCCTAGTCAGCTATAATTATCCGAAACTATCCCTCATTAACATTAATTAGCCCTAACATAACCCAATTAAGCCCAATTAGCCCTAATTAGGACTAATCATCACTACTCGGCACAATTAAACCCTAATTAGGACTAAATAACCCTAATTAGTCCTAATCAACCCTAATCAGCTATAATTAATAATCGTAATTAACCCTAATAACCCAGTTAGCCCTAATTAGCCCTTGTACATCCCATAATTACTCCATGTTGCCCAGAGATGGTTCAATTACTCGTTGTTTACAAACCCTGCCTTCTTTATATTAATTGTTGTTTTGAGAAGTCCATTGGCAACGAGATGGTTCAACTCGTTGCCAACGAGTTCTATTTAATGTGGAATTGGTAACATATGCAACGATCATTCTGTAGTTTTGATATTTCGGAAAGATTCTTGCATATCTTATTCAAAGGTACTCATTACAAAGTAATGCCTTGTAATGAGCCTTTGGATGTCCAGTTTGGACAGTTTGGAAAAGCTAATTGTTTATAAAACAGTATTTTGACTCATGCTTTATGTTCTATGTCGTGGATATATGGTACACGTTCTCGTGTGTTTCTCCGGGTGCATACAGATCTGGTGTTCTAACATCCGTCAAACCTTCCTGAGCAAGGTTAGATGAATGTTAGAACACCTAATCGATGTGGTGTACTTGGAGAAATGCGGGGAGGTGCTGCCGAATTTTCCACAGACATCGGACTAAGCATGAGTTATTCACTGTTTTATAAACATGTGCTTTTCTGAATGGGATAGGACCACTACCTGTTCAAGAGTGGAGGGAAAATGTAGACATGTTGTAACATTCATGCATTGATATTTACATCGGCAATGCCTAATCACTGGTCATTATTGAAGGTGGTATACAGTACGATAATTCAGTCGTCATGTCAGTCGATCGAAGTTGGATGAAAAGGAAGAATGCTGAAGATTTTGAGTGTCGCGTTGACGAATTTCTCGACTTCGCTTATGCGCATCCTGCACATGTTGACCTTGATAAGATAAGGTGTCCGTGCGGTAGATGTGAGTTGTTGCACTGGAGAAAAAGAATTGAAGTAAAATGGCATCTTCGTCGGTACGGTTTTATGGGTGGATACACAAGGTGGACGCAGCACGGGGAAACGATAGTATTGTCGTCCAACCTGGCTAGTCAAACTGAAGTTAGGGAGGAGGCACGATATGATTTCCGAGATATGATTATGGATGCTGGGCATGCTAATGTTGACTGGGGTAACGACAGTCCACAACCGCCGAACGAGGGGGCTCATCAGTTTTATGAGTTGTTGAGAGCTGCGGAAGAGCCGCTGTGGGATGGAGCTCCGAAACACACACGGCTGTCTGCGGTTAGTAGGTTATTACAGTTGAAATCAGACCACGGGCTGAGTGAGAAAGGTTTTAACGAGTTTGTTACCTTCATCAAAGAAATACTGCCCGAAAGTGAAAAGCTACCGCCGTCGTACTATGACGCGAAGAAGATGATGAGGAAACTTGGGTTGAGCTATGACCGGATAGATGCGTGCAATAACGATTGTGTATTATTCTGGAAAGAGAATAAGGATTTGTCATTATGTCCAGTATGTGATCATTCGAGGTACAAACCGGACAAAGGGAAGAAGAAAAACATTGCATGGAAGATATTGCGATATTTCCCGGTCACACCACGGCTTCAGAGAATGTACTACTCCTCCAGTACAGCTGAACATATGAGGGCTCACCGTGAGACTCGCAGCAACGATGCCGATGTGCTGACACACCCAGCTGATGGAGAGGCGTGGAAGGAGTTTGACCGCAGGCATCCAGTCTTTGCTCAGGAAGTTCGGAATGTTAGACTTGGTCTGGCAACCGATGGGTTCAACCCTTTCGGTCAGTCTACCACGCCTTACTCCTGTTGGCCTGTTATTATTGTCCCTTACAACCTTCCACCAGGCATGTGCATGAAGAAGCCGTATATGTTCTTGTCGTTGCTTATTCCGGGGCCGAAGAGTCCCGGTAAGGACATAGATGTGTATTTAAGGCCGTTGATTGATGAGTTAAAACAATTATGGAATCATGGAGTCGAAACATATGATGCATCCCTTAAACAAAATTTTCAGATGAGGGCTGCTTTGATGTGGACTATACATGATTTCCCCGCATTGGGAATGACGTGTGGCTGGAGCACACATGGGAAGCTAGCATGCCCTGCTTGTATGGGCGTGAACCCCGGTCATACGTTAAAGCACGGCGGAAAGGCCTCGTGGTTCGGATGTCACCGTAAGCTTTTGCCACCGGGCCATCAGTTTCGTAGGCAGAAGGATAAATTTGACGGGACAATCGAGCGTGAGGTTGTCACACTGGACTACCCATCTGGTGAAGAAGTACTCTCACACCTGGAGGCACTTGATACTGACATACCACACGGTAAGGGTGTGCCGGATCGGAAGATTGCAGGGTTCGGGAAAGAGCACAACTGGAGAAAATTTTGTATCTTCTGGGAGTTAGCCTACTGGAGGACGCTCGTTATCCGAAACAACATGGATGTGATGCATATTGAGAAGAACGTTTTTGATAATGTGTTCAACACAGTGATGAATGTCAAGGGCAAATCGAAAGATCACCTTAAAGCGAGAAGGGATCTACAACAGTTGGGTGTACGCCGTGAATTGCATCCTCGGACAGTCAGTGGGAGGACCATACTTCCGAAAGCACCTTACTGTCTAGACAAGAAACAAGTGGAGAAGGTCTGTCAGTGGGTTAAGAATTTGAAGCTTCCGGATGGGTTTGCGTCCAACATATCTCGTTGTTGCAATGTATCGGAATGCAAGTTCCAAGGGATGAAGAGTCACGACTGCCACGTATTCATGGAGAGATTCATTCCTATTGCCTTCCGGGGACTGTTGCCACGGGTTGTTTGCGAGACTTTGACTGAATTATCTCATTTCTTTCGAGATATATGCTCTTCTACGATCCGGGTGAGTAACATGGAAGTGCTTGAGAAGAACATTGTGGTGACGATTTGCAAGCTGGAGAAAATCTTCCCACCTTCGTTCTTTGATTCAATGGAGCATCTGCCTGTTCACTTGGCATATGAAGCTAAGATGGGTGGACCCGTGCAATATCGGTGGATGTATCCCTTCGAGAGGTAATCCTTAAATTGTTATAGTTGTTCGTTTACACTTAATGCGACATCTGTTATCATTGATATTCCACCTAACTCGATTCGCTAAACTTCTAGGTTCATGTTCCATTTAAAGAAAAAAGTCCGTAATAAGGCTCGGGTTGAAGGCTCAATTGCGGAGGCTTACGTAACGGAAGAACTTGTAAACTTTTGTAGTCAATATTTCGGGCCTAATGTTGGTACGAGGTTAAATCAACTAGGCCGAAATGATCCCGGAGCAAGCACAAATTTGGAAGGGCAATTGTCAATATTCAAGCAGTCAGTAGTCCGTTCGGCCGAACGTATACTCGATGGCTAACAGATGAAGAGTACAGTGCTGCAACAATATATGCCCTTCTAAATTGCGATGAAGTTTCGGCATTCGTTGAGTAAGTTAAAGTCTTAATTCACTTACATTGCTGTACATAATTGAAAGTGTGTGTTAAGCGAGTTAAATGCATATTGGTTTGCAGTGAGTTCGATGCGGAATCTTTAATCACTGATCCCGCTGGACTTGAATCTCATCGGAAATCACAATTTGTACAGTGGTTCAAAATCCGTGTAAGATTATTTAACGAAATTATATTATGTGTTATATACAGTTCTGTGGCCAATTAGTATACTGATTTATCCTTAATTTTTACCGTCATCTACAATAGGTTCAGTCAATGGATAGACCAGTGGCCTCATGCTTGAAATTACTAGCCGAAGGCCCTAACAAACAAACATCCTGTTACGGAGGCTATATCATCAACGGGTTTAGGTTTAACGTAAAAGATGATGACCGAACAAAACAAACCCAAAACAGTGGAGTCTTGGTCAACGGCGACTGTTATGCCGAGAATTGCATGGATTTTTACGGAGAGCTAGATGAGATTGTTGAGCTAACATATCTGGGTTCCCAAAACCGCCTGGTAATGTTCAAGTGTACGTGGTTCGATGTCACATGCAGTAGAGGAATCCGTGTTAGCTCTCAAGGGATTGTAGATGTCAATGTCAAGTCAAGACTTGCATCAGACGAGCCCTTTGTGTTTGCTAGTCAAGCTGTACAAGTCTTTTACGCGGAGGACGTCGCCAATCCCAAATCTCATTGGTATACAACTATCAAGTCCAAGAAATTGCCCGTGACATATGACAGTGAGCTAGACTCCTTTCAAGCCGACCAACCACGTGTCTTGTTTCCTGTTGAGGTCAACAACGAGGAGGACGATCTTCCTCTTCCAACAACACTTCTTGTGGGAGAAGAAGTCGTAGATGATGACGCGGAAGATGTTGAAAGTGTTGGAGATGATGTGACCGAGTCTACTGATGAAGAGGATGAATTAGAAGATGAAGAGGACGACGAGTCCCACGAAGAAGAGGGCGACGAGGAAAGTGATGAAGATGATTCGCAAACTGAAAATGATTGACTTGTAATGTTGTAACATCACGGGAAAAATGTAGTAACATTTTAGAACTTGGTGTTTATTGATGTGTTTTTGCACATCCGTTCTATATATATATATATATATATATATATATATATATATATATATATATATATATATATATATATATATATATATATATATATATATATATATATATATATATATATAGTGCCGATGATGATTTATGCCTAAATTATTGTTTTTCACGTGTTAATGTCTTTGTATATAATCTATATGAAGTCAGATATGGATAGGATACGGGCTATTCGAGCCGGGCTGCTTCCTCCCCGGTTAGTCCCACCTCGTCATTGCCTACTGATGACGAGGCACAGAGTGATCGCGGACAGCCATCGGGGGCCCAGCCCCAGCCGTCGCCGTCACCGTCGCCCCAGCCCCAGCCATCGCCGTCGCCCCAGCCCCAGCTCGAGCCGTCGCCCCAGCCCGACGCAGATTCATCCCACACGCGCGTGCATTCTCCATCTTCCGTGGGTTCTACCTCAGGTATAGTTGATAACGGTGTTTCGTACATTTTCGCTAGCCTTATATTTGAACTGTATTAATGTCTGTGTTTTGTAGGATCTCGACGAGGCCGTGGTCCGACACGCGGGGTACGCATCGACCCCCAGCGTAAACAGAGAGTTACGCTCACGCAGGAGGGCCTGTAAGTACTAAAAATATCACCTCATGCCTTATTTTAAAATTTTGGGGTGTTAATTTATATTTGAACTGTATTAATTAATTTAATTACTTCTTTGGCAGGATCCTGGAGAATATGGCGAGGACGAAGATCGGCGTTCTTGTGAAGGGCCGATTCTTCGAGCCACGCCTGTACTGGAAGGACTGGGATGCCGCTGCGAGGGAGGCCCTATGGGAGGAGTGGCTGGTACGGTGAAGTATTTTTTTCAGCGTTAGTAAATGTTAAATTACAGTTTGTTTTATGTTGTTAATTTGTGTTATTGAATGCCTTACAGGAGGGGTTCACGTTTGACACGCCTCAGCAGCAGGTACTGGGGCAGCAGGCTTTCTTTGCCTACATCGGCAAGAATTACCGCCGATGGCTCCACGATGCACGGGACCGGGCGAAGAAGGCGCTGCCCGCGGGTGCCCCGATGACGGACATGGCGAGATATCCCCCACATTGGATATCTCACCGTGTATGGGGGGAGATGATAGATCGGTGGGCTGCGGATCCAGGTTGGGACGCCAAGAGTAAGAGCGGGACTGAGAACAGACAGAACAAAGATCCGACGCACACGGGGGGGTCGGTGCCACACGACATCGTCCGACACAAGAACGCGGTCGAGCACCCGGATCTGGAGGACGATGAGGTCGTAGCTCTGACGTATAATCAGACGCACGTGCGGAAGAAGGACAAGGACGAGACGCACCGGGCGGGCGACTATATTTCAGATATTGCCCGGCGGATCGATGTGAGTCAATTTATTTAAGTTAATGTTTTTTCTTTCTATCCTCAATGTCTGTTTCGTTAATTAATGCCCTAACATATCGTTAAACCACTATTTTTGCAGGCCTCGTATGAACAGCTAAGGGGGTCCGAGCAGCAGTCCGGACAGCCATCAGCGTCCACTAGTACGGCTGCGAGTACTGGGGGGTTGAAGCGATGGCTGGATACGCCGGAGGTCGTGAATCGGCCGAAAGGCCGCATACGCGGCCTGCCTAGCACGACTGCTCGTGCCGTGATAGGAGCGTCCTCACCCCCTGCTGCCCCTCCACAGACACCGGCTCCTCGGCCTCAGTTGGACGACGAGGAGATCCAGCGCATTGCTACAGTGGTGTGCCGGATGATCAGGGAGCAGGGCACTGTTGGACAGGCCGCCCCGGCCCCGGATCAGCAGGATCCAGATCCGGGACTCGGGAACCCCTGATGAGCCCCTTCCCGTGCCCGTTCCTAGCTTCCCCCCCCCCCCCGTGCCCGGCTTGTACTCTTCTCCCCTCTCCTAACCGGCTATATCCGGTTCCCGGCTTGTACATATATGAATTTTTTTTATTATAAATATTTTTTATAATTGATTATATATATTTCTTTCTGTATTGATTATTGCGCGTTGTTGTTGAGATTTGAAAATTGTATTACAGGTCTGGGTAATTGAAAAATAAAAAAAATTTCAAAAAAAAAATTGACTTTTGGCGACGGATTAATTCCGTCGCTAAAGTATTCCTACAATCAGTTATTTAGCGACGGAATATTCCGTCGCTAAATAAGTTTTTTAGCGACGGAATATTCCGTCTCGAAAATATAAATCCGTCGCTAAAAAATATAATTCGCGACGGAATATCCGTCGCTAATTAAAAATAAATCCGTCGGTAAAAATGACATATTTAGCGACGGATTTAAAAATTCCGTCGCTAAACTATTAGTGACGGGCTTTTATACGAGGGATATTTAGCGACGGTAAATCCGTCGCTAATTCTTTTAGCGACGGATTTCCGTCGCTTTTAGCGACGGTAAATCCGTCGCTAATTATTTTAGCGACGGTAAATCCGTCGCTAATTATTTTAGCGACGGATTTTTGACTTTTAGCGACGGATTACCCCGTCGCTAAAACCCTGTTTTCTTGTAGTGAATCTTTTCCTCAATAAGATCTGACATTTCAAGTATAAAAATAATAATAGCTAAAATTTAAATTGTTATATTATAGATTGTCGAGAGATAGAGAGAAGACACTCAATGTTAGAATTAAAAAAATAAAAAAGAAAAGTCCATTTGACAAGCTAAGAGAACGTTCATATAAATAGTGATGTGGTAACTTTCTTTTAGTTTCAGCTTTCACACACACACACACACACACACACACATATATATATATATATATATATATATATATATATATATATATATATATATATATTACTTCACTTGCTTGTTCCAACGAAGAATATGCTTAGAAACATGAAATACCTTAAAGCTACTAAAATTAGTTGCATTAGGTAAGGAGATTTGACTTAGAGTGAACACAGTGTGGAAACAACAATTGTTTCCACTGACCCAATAGTTGGATAATAATTCTGAAAATAAAGTTTCCAAAATTAATCTCAACATCATAACTGCGCACAAAAATATGTGGCTCTGTAAGTATCACACAATGTACAGTCATCAAATCGTATCATTGTAAAATTTAGAAAAATAAAACCTTAATTACATTTACACACAACATGTTAGTATTTGGTATTACTAGATTCCCATTTCTTTATGTTATAAGCGTAATGTCCACCTCTCTCTGGGAGAGGGAGAGAGAGAGACAGAGAGAACCCTCTTCACTGTTCCACCTCTCTTCTAGCTCTGTCTCCGTCACCATCGCCAGGCCACTGTCGGTTTTCCTGGCGAGTGGTGATGAGGTTGTTTAGCTTGTTGTTTAGTTAGGATTTTAGTGGGGGGATTTTGATGGATAAGGTGAGCTGGACGACTGTCATCGACAGATTGCGATGGTCTGATTGATTATCCTCAGTTGTCTTTGGCGCCGACGCTAGGTTGGGGATTTGATGGGTAAGCTGTCGGATCCTTCAGGTGCTCCTCGCTTGGTTTGTGATGGGCTTCGGAGGTTGATAATTACACCGATGGGTAGTGCTTGTTGTGCCGCAAGGGCTAGAGAAGGGTTTGTGAGTTTAGATCTATGTTTTTTCTTTTAGGGCCTTATTTCCCCAATCCCCCTAGTTGATCCCCCTTCCCCCTAGATCTAGAAAGGTTGGTGGTTATGTTAGTGGGTGGTTTGTTGGTTGTGCTTATTGTTGGATTAAGGTGGTGTCGATAAGTGCTTTTGAAGATGCGGGGCTATGGTGGTTGTCAATTGCTGGCGATTTTCCTCCGAATTGTAGCTAGATAATAGGGGCTTAGGTTGCGGCTGGTGAAGATTGGTGTTCTGTTGGTTTTCCATTGGGATTTCTGTTGACCACGGTGGTTGAGAGGGAGGTTTCCGCATGTAATTTTGTAGGGTTTTTAAGGCTTAATTTATTCTTTGTATAGGGACAGGTAGTAGGGTGTTGGCCGAAAAAAGTGATTTTTTTGGCACCGGTTTTTGGATGGGGATCGAGGATAGGTCACACTACGAGGACACGTGTCTGGAGATGGAGTCGAGGCGGTCAGAGAGTTGGTGTTTTGTGATTGGTTGTTTTTTCTTAGTCCTATCTTATTTTTTAGGCTATACTGATCCTGCTTTTTATTTAGCCTTATCTTGTACTTAGCTTGTTATGTTTTTGTTTTTTAGCTTGTTAGTGATTATCCATGAAAAAAAATCATGTCTCTTGTAGTTTAGTTTATTTTTATTTTGTCGCTTTTGTTTTAGGCGTTTCTTTATTGTTATTCTTATTACATGGAGTTGTCATCTTTAAGTTTTTTACTTGCCTATTTAGGCATGTTTCATAACCCTCTCAATTATCTTGATATATATTTCTAATCCTCTCTCAAAAAGAAAAGCAAAATGTCCACATGCATGTCATACATTAATTATTATTTCCTTATGCGCTTACATTTGCCATCACCAGCGTATGATTGGAGCACACATCCTTCCATGCATGCCCATCTATGTTATAGTTTAATTCAAAGAAAATTAAATTTAACCCTTGTAATAATGCTACTTCCGTCGTAAATTATTTGATCAGCTTTGACTTATACGTTTATTTAAAATATGAGTTATATATTATGAATTTTTATTTTACCCCGAGAGAGAGGGGGCGGGAAAAAAAATAATTTTTTGAGGATCAAATGTGTTGACAAAAATAGAATAAAAAGGGTAAAGATAAAAAAACACTTGCATAATTTTTCTTAATTTAAAAAGTGATCAATTGTTTAGGACAGCCAAAAAAAAGATGATTAAATTGTTTTAGGACGAAGGGAATGGTACTTAATTGTTGATTTTACATTATTTGATATTTAAGAAAAATCTTAAATTTACCAAACATACATATCTAGAACATGTTTAAAGTTTTCTCCACTCCTTTCAATAACGTGAGTGAAACAAAACGCTCCATAAGTTAATAATAGACCGTGCCAAAACACTTAAAAGTCTCAAACATATTAGAGCCCGTTTAAGACTGATTCTAAAAAAGTAAATTTCAACTTAAATCTTAATTAGTTTTCAAAATCTAATTTAATTTACTTTAAGCAAAATTAGGTTGATGTTTAGTAAAAGTAATTGTAAATTAGTTTAAAGTTACAAAAAAAATTGAATATAAAGTGCTTAAATCAGTTCACTGTAATAAAATGACTATAGAGGACACTAAATAAATAAGTTTGTAATATCCATTTAGAAAGATAATGTTAACATACCATTTTGTAAATAACTATACAAATAAATTACTAAACAGTTATTTTCATTTAGCTACAAAAGTTATTTATTTCTTATTTTAAATTAAAAGCACTCATAATCTCACAGTAGTTTTTATTGTACACTAACTTTCCCAAAAATTAGTTAAAGGGTATGAGATGTCATATTGTGAGAATTATAAGGATAGTATGGTAAATTAGAAGGTCAACCTGATTATGAGAAAATTGATTATTTTATAATCCCCACTTTTCAAGATTTTGAATTTAATCAACTTTTAGCTTTTTGAGGCAACTTAAATCTCTTAATTTTTTTTTGCCAAACATTAAATTATGTTTGACTATCCCAAAATAATCACAAATAGCCTCTTCGTATCTTGTTTGACATCAACTTTTGGAGTTTTGAGAGGTCTAAAATGATTTTTACGATCCTTGTTAAAAAAACTAATAACTAAGCACGATAACAACTTTTTTACGCTAACTGAACATTGTAAATAACACCAAACCGCATGGTAATAGCTAAAATTTGTACTTGAATCAATTTAGGATCAACTAGTGAATAACTAAAGGTACTAATTATCATTCATGATTGTTGGGCAAGGTTCCAATAATTGCATATTCGAGGAAAAAAGAAAATTTCCTTTGGTTACACATATCATGCAATAAAGAAGGTAAGCACTTGGTGGTTGGATTCCTACAATGATAACAAATAAAAGTTAAATGAAGAAGAAAAAGAAAATTACCTGTGATAATATACTCGATCATGGTTGAATTCAAGAAGACCTTATTGGTATTTAATACCTAGATAAAAAACAAAAGACATTAAAGGAGTGATCATAAAGATAAACATATCAAAGTGTTCATATATTGCAGAAGCAAAGAATACAATATCAAACGATTATAGAGAATAGAGAATGAATATATCATAAGAATAATGTTTAATTACAAATGAGGATCAAATGTGAAAAATATATATTGATAAACACCGGTCAATTAAAGTAATGGATTATTAATAACCAAACAAAATTGGGCAAAAGAAAAACGAATAGAGGGGCAAACCTAAGAACTCAAGCAAAAACTAGTTGTTGGAAATAGATTAAACTTCATAATGCGAAGACATACTTGTTGTTGGCAGTGGTCAACTTTGTAATTTGACAACATCCTTTTACTATTCTACTGGCCTACAATAGAGTTGTCAAACGGGCCGGGCGGCCCGCCCGGGCCTGCCCGGCCTGGCCCTTTCATGAACAGGGCTGGCCGGAGGAATTGGGCTTAGGGCCTGGGCTTGGACCAGGCCGACAAAATTTGGGAAAAAGCCCGGGCCAGGCCCGGCCCGGAAAAGCCCGGGTCTGGCCTGGCCCGAAATCGGCCCGGGACTGGCCCGGGTGTGGCCCGGTTCTGGCCCGGGTCTGGCCCGGTTCTGGCCCGGTTCCGGCCCCACCTGTTTGAATTTTTGTTTTTCCCCCCCTTTTCCTCCAACGGATTATTTCCCAAAATTCCACTTTTACCCCCCCAACAGCAATATAACGGCTAGTTTGGGGGGTATTTTAGTCTAACTTAATTTTTCAACTCCTTTAAGGTTTTTACACTCTTACCCTCCCCAACAACTATAAACGGATAGTTTTTAGGGGTATTTTGGTCTTTTGTGAAGTTTCTAAAATCTATAAATTCACACCATTTCTCTCTAATTTTTCACACCAATCTTCTTACTCTCTCTTATCTAAACATTCTATATTTCTACAAGCTTTGCTACTATTTTCCTCTCCAATTACTACTCTTGCTAATTACTACTAGTATTTACTAATTAGTACTCTTGTTTATTAATTACTACTCTTGCTAAATTCTAATTACTAACTACTACTCTTATTAATTTGTTACTCTCTAATTCTTTTGTCTAGTAATTAGTAATTAGTGAATTTTATTTATTAATTACTATTACTAAATTCTTTTTAATTACTAACTCTCTCCAATTTCGAATTACCCTCAGTGATTAATATTTGTTACTCTTTAATTCTTTTAATTGTTATTTCTTATTACTACTCTTATACTTGTGTATTTAGTTACTCTTACTAATTTTATTTCCAATCTAGTAAAAAAGTTTAGCGTCAAATATGGCTGGATTATTGAAGAAACTGAGGCGTGGATCATCATCACGAAAAACATCATCATCATCGCAAGCACAAGCGCCAGCGCCACGGCCATCACAAACACCAATCCAAGCACCAACACAACCATTCGTTCCTGGACGAATGAGTACAGGCTGTATGATAGATACCCAAGCCAATTGGGAGTTCAATCAAAACATTCCAGATTTTGAATACACGCCTGATGAAGACCCCCCGCATTATAGTCAAGGACGCAGCTCGGTTGGCGAAGCTACTACTCCGTGGCATAATCTTAACCCTATGCCTGGTCATGATGAAGAAGGGCCGAGCAATGCCTCCGGTAATGAGCCAGAAGTCCAAAAGGGAAAAAAAAGAAAGCCGAGTGTTGGAATCATTTCGATGTAGTTATGGTGGACGGCATCCGAAAAGCTCGATGTAAGTACTGTGCTAAATTATTTTCGTCTGGTAGTGGTAATGGACATCTTAACAGGCATTACCCTCAGTGTGCACCTCGACAAGGCCACGTCGAACCTACCCAAACGCAGTTATCTTTTGACGGTAAGTTATTTGTTTATAATCAGCGAGAGCAAAGAGACGGTCTCGCTGAATTTGTTATTCACGATGAACAAGCCTTTTCTTTTGCCGATAATCCTAAGCACTCTAGATATATGAACACATACGTTCAACCTTTGTACAAAAAGGTTCATAGAAACACAACTAGATCCGATGCACTCCGACAGTACAATGCTGCTAAAGCACGCCTTATCGATTATTTCGATAAATTTGACGGTAAAGTTAGTCTTACTTCTGATATTTGGCAATCTCTTTTACTTTTGTTAGTTATTCTTGTGTGACCGCTCATTGGATTGATGCAGATTGGGTTATGCACAAGAGAATCATCGCTTTCGAGCTCTTTCCTTTTCCGCATGATGGAATGAACATTGCTACTCTTATATTAAAAGCATGTACCACATTTAAATTAAAGGATAAGATTATGAGTATTAGTTTTGATAATGCTTCTAACAATACAGCTGCTGTTGATGCTTTAAAGGAGAGCCTCAAACCTGTACTTTCTGGTGAATTATTTCATGTTCGTTGTGTTTGTCATATAATTAATTTAATTGTTCAAGATGGTTTAGCTGCTGCAGGAGATATTCTTGTCAAAATGAGGGGTATGACAGCGTATGTTAATAGCTCGAGTCCGAGAACACAACAATTTAAAACGTTGTGTGTTGAATATAATATGCCTCGCAGGAGAGCAGTTACAGATGTGGTCCACAGGTGGAACTCTACATACCATATGCTTTTACACATTCTGGCATACCGAGAAGTCTATACGCATTTTCTACTAACCCAGTTCCCAGCCGGCTTGCCAACTCAAGAGGAATGGCAGATGGCCACATACCTAGCTGAATTTTTGGAGGTATTTTACACGTCTACCAATTTATTGTCTGGTACGTACTATCCCACCTCTCCTCTCGCTGTAATAGAAATTCTCAAGATGGCTACAATGTTAACAAAATGGAGATATATAGGACCCTTTAAGGAAATAGTAAAAGTGATGGATAAAAAGTTTAATAAATATTGGAGTAACTGCCTGTTATTTTTGCTGTGGCTACTTGTTTAGATCCTAGGTTAAAGTTGCATGGCGTGAACGCCTCGATACAAGAGATATCGAAATTAATGTGCTACACAGCAGAGGAGACAACCGCACTCACAGCAAAAGTGAGCAAGAGGTTTGAGGAATTGTTCAACCTCTATCGTAATTCTGCTGACGTGCGCGGGCGAGCTTCATCATCCACTGTTGAGAGGTATTATGCGCCATACCTTAAGGGCTTTGAACATCTAGTAGCAAGACAACTACCAGGTGAAGGTACTTCTAATTCGGCAGGTTCGTCTACTTTTTCCTCTTTTAATGAGATTGGTGTATATGCAAATACTGATCATTATTCTGATTTATCAATGCAAGAACAGGTTAATTTTAATTTGTTAAATTTTTGGAAACAAAATCAAAACATGTATAAAACTTTATCCCAAATTGCACGGGATGTACTGCCAGTGCAAGCCTCCACGGTTGCTTCAGAGTCGGCATTTTCAGCCAGCGGGAGGGTTTTGGATGACAGGAGGAGTCGTCTTAACCCCGAGTCGCTCGAGCTATGTGTATGTTGGAAGGATTATCTTGATGCGAAATACCGCGAGCAAGATAAACCGATTGATGATAGGAAGAGCAGTGACTCGGATATTGAAGTACTTCCGGATGATTAGGTAATTTCTTTTTATTTTCCTTCTCTTAAGTTTTAAGAATAAATTTTTTCACAAAATATACTTTTTTCCATATATATAAAATAAATTTTTACAAGCAAGATATATATTTTTTTTTGTATATATAAAAAAATAGGTAACTTCGCCTGTTTGTTTACAAAGCCGGTCCCAAGCCCGGATAAAAGGAGGAGGGCCTATGAACACATTTATTTTTCTATATTTATTACTTAAGATCGTCTCGGGAATTAACATGTATCAATCCCGGGTTTTCGGCCAATTAGTTTGAAGTAAAATATCAAATAGTAGAAACAGTCTCTTAAATAGTAATAATTGTTATGTGTTCAGATTTTATTAATAAAGATCACCAAGAAGAGTAAGAAAAGATTTAACATATAGCAAAAAATAAAATGCTAACAAATAAATATATATATACATACATACATATATATATGAATATTACATATAATGAAATAAAAGGATAAAAATTAGATTTGTCAAAATTTGAAAATTGGACATGCCTAAAGATGAAATTTAAAATTGAATAACAAGAAAATTAAAAAAAAAAAAAAAAAGGGCCCGGGCCGGCCCAAGCCCGGCCCTAGAAATTGGGCCTAGGGCCAGGGCCTGGACTGGGCCTAGTTTCTCCTCAGCCGGCCCGGCCCGGATGGTAGCCCCCTTGGCCCGGCCCCGGCCCGGTTTCGCTTCAAGCCCGATGGGCCCGGGCCGGGTGGCCCAAGTCCGGCCAGTTTGACATCTCTAGCCTACAAGGAAGTACGCGTATTCATGGTTCTTATATTTAGTTATATCAAAATTAAGGAGATGATAACAAATTAGGCATAAATTAAGGAAATTTACATTAAACTTTTAACAAAGCTAAAGTAAATCTATATCTATATCTATATTACCTATAAAAGTACAAATGCTGTAAATCATTTTTAGACGATTATGTCCTCCGTTAATTACGCTAATAACAATCATATCCTTCATTTATGACTACATTTTAAATTTGGTTAAAATTAAATGAACATTGGATAATGAACATGTTCTAACATTGAAAATGAAAAGTTTCATGACAAAGAAAAACAAAACAAAGAAATCCCTTTATTACTCATTTTCTAATTTGGTCGAAATGAAATAATTATTGGATAATGAATGTTCTCTAAATATTCGGTAATGAGAACTATGATATATTTTTTTCTTACATTTTTGGATTAGTAAACAATTAAATAATTATAAAACTGAAAAACAAAAACAAAACAAAGAAACTGAAATACTTGAATAATCAGTTAAGGAACAAAAAATTGTTGAAAAAACAAAACAAAAAAAAAGATGAAAAACAAGGTTAATATGCATAAAAAAATGGGGAAAAAAAGAAAGGCTTAATATGACACAAATTAACAACAAATTTATACAGAAATTATACTGTTCTTTAAAGTGAGATTACTGACTATTGAGAATAAAGAAGAACCATGGTACTAAGCATGTAAAAGATGTTGCAAGAAAGTTACAATCACGGAAAAAGAACGGGGTCATAAGGATGAGAAATGTGAACTTCCAATATCTTATGAATCAATGAAAACTTGGGAAATTAAGAATATTTGTTTATTTTAACAGAGATATTACTGATTCAATGATATTGATAAAAGCAGGTACATGCTAAAACTGGTTGTAATTGAAGACATTCAACAAACATTCACAATATTGTTCGACGCAACAAAAATTTTAATTAAATGTTCAGTCTCAAAATTGATACAATTAAAGAAGGTACACTAATTCATAACTATATACCTTGTAAAAGTTTAAGTAAGAACGACATCTAATATTAAAAATTAAACGCAGAATGGAAAGAACCTTGAGAAAATAGAAGGGAAAGAATTCAACTTCATCATTAGGATGGACAAAAAGGCTGAAAATGACATAATCCAAGTAAGGCCGATAGCACACAAAGTTCAAGAATACTATCCAACACAAGAAAATGATGGAAACTATCAAATAACAGCTAAAGATCAGGTACGCAAAAAATAAGATACTTTAATGAAAGCAGAGATGATATTATATAATAAAGTACATCTTCGCATTCTACATGCTAAAACTGAAATCTTACTACCTGCATCATGAGTGACTCTAATAACACAAAATTATTGATTTTATGCACATTCGCTGCATCTTATTATTAAAATCAGATATATTAATCGTAACATTCCTATATATTATTTTATGTATAATTAATTTATATACACATGCATAGTAATTGTCTATATTGTGAGTGTTTGTTTGTGATTTGAACATATATAATGTTTCAAATAGTTTCTCAGTGATTGTTCGCTAAAAATCCCATTTCCCTCTTTTGGTGTTTAAAGAGAAAAGGAACTGGCCTCCTCCCTCAATGCCGCAATCAACAGACCATAGTTCTCTTTTTTGTAAACTTTTTTGTTTAAATGAAAAAAAAAGAAAAAGGAAAATAATTTGTCTTTTTAAGGCTTTGAGTTCTTCTTTTTTGTTTATTATTTGATGGAATTCTCAATTTTTAAATAAATAAAAAATCTTTATTTTGTCTTCTCGTGATGAATAGGGGAAAAGAATATAAAAAGCTCACAAAACCAAACCAAACTACAATAAAATGATGAAAATTATAAATCTTAACTGTATACCATAAACCAATCTAACAGATTATAAAAATAACGACGTAGATTGATTCTTTTAAAAGTTTTTTCTTTCACTTTTTTTCAAAAGTCTGCAAAGAAGATTTTCAAACATTGATCACAATTACTAAGATCAAATATACATTTCTTCTAGAACTAGTCACAAAAAAAAAAAATAAGAACACAATTGAATTATATTATTCGATCCAAAAAAAATTAATAATATCAACTCAGAAATTACTCTCGACCACATACACGTGTAAGACACGTGCTCCATACTAGTATAATAGAAACTCGTGGGATGAAGGGGCCTATAATTTAGGGTTTTGAAATTGATGTGGGTCTTCAAAAATAATAGATTAATATATTGATGTTAATTGAGGGGGATAATTAATGCTTTTAAAAGCTATCAGAAACGTGAGGAGCAGATATTCAAGCATAATGGACAAATAATTTATAAATTAGTAGAGGTACTTTACGATAATTAATGACTTTAATGTCTTTAGACCGTTCATATTGAAAAGGTTTAAAAAATAGGAGACGTGAGAGAGATTATAGGGCTTCAGATTTGGAAAGCAAGAGAGACATGAAATAGTATTGAAAAAGGAATTCAAATTTGAAATTTGTAAGTAAGAACAATGGATTTCATATAACAAATAAATTTTAGTCCATATAGCAAGTTAAAAAAATGTTCACGTAAGAAATGGCATGACTACTTTCTCTCAGCTTTAACTTTCACACACACTCACACACACACACACACATATATATATATATATATATATATATATATATATATATATGTGTATATGCCTAGAAAGTTTTAATTCCATTGCCACGGTATACGAATTGCCAATGTACTATGTTCGGTTTGACCATGTCATACAAAAAGAATTGGTAAATCATTTTAGTCAACTACAAACATGTGACTTTTGTAATGAACAGTTTGCTCTTTAAACGATCGCTCTTGATTTCATAGAATCAGCGAGCGATACAGTCGTCGTTTTCAACTCCAACAAAGAGCGAAACTCAAATAAAGCAAAGTGCATGACGCTAAACAGTGACGGACCACCCCTCAAATTTTGAAAATCTTTTCATAGTTCTTCATGTAATGGAAAATTATTTTTAAATTTTACAAAAATATCATTATATTGTTACATTAATGCATTAGTGTTTCTTGTTATCGTGCTTTTAACTTTTTGTAACACTGACTGTCATAGTCTGTATTTGTCATTCCCTTGCACCATCTTCATTCTTCTAAATTTCATCTTCAGATTATAAAAAAACACGAATACATCAAGGTTAATTCTCCTTTTAAGTTTAAAATTTTATAATATGTTAACTAATTTTTGTCTTAGTATTATTAATAATTACATTAATGATACATACAAGTACATATAAGTTTCTTTGATACAAGATAATAATTTATTGTTAACTAATCTTACCGAGTTAAATAAATCACTATAAACAGTGAACATATACGGTTAAATAAATTACGTTTTATGTTAACCTGAACTTCTTAAATTTTTTTATGCTAACAATCATTTTTTTTATATAGCTTTTTGGTCTTTCTTACAAGACTTTCTAGATCAGCGGCCAGGCTAAAGAGTAATATTTTTCAGGGCCAACCTCCCAAAATGAGAGATGTTAGGCAACCACCGAGTTCCAACGATTCACAAGATCATGCCTGCAGTGAAATGGTGATATCACTTGAAACAAAATATCTCCAAGAGATCTCCTCCCTGGTCTGCATGAAACTGGTCAAGACGGAAGACAGTTCCTTTCCGTACACCACATCTTTGCCAGAATCTGGAGTCATCTGCGGGATTAGGGCTATGCACAAGAGAAGTTTATTGGTTTCCGGAATTATGATGAATTAAGAAAGTCAAAGCCACTCATCATGGTATACATTAAAAAAAATGAGTGATAGATTATCAAGTTCATGTGATCCAATAATGACTTTCACCGTATATTTTGCCCAGTTCCCGGCTTAAAATCTTCCAAACCTTCGTCCCATGAGACCTCCCCCTGCCTGGCCATCCCCTACCCCCATATTCTACGTAAACATGTCGTATTTGCAAATGATTTTTGACGGTGATTTAACTGGTATCAGAGTTCATCATTCACAAAATTTACGCGCACTGATAAATACCAACGCGATACTTGTTCGAGACACTCGTACACATATAAATTTTCGCCCTTTCTCAATTTCACATATAAACGGTAGAAGAAGAAGGAAATCTCTCGCTGTCTATTGTGTACACTTTCCTTGAAGGGGGGATCTTAAAGAGTGTCCAAACTGTAAGGTACCCATTCATTTTTTTCAAGTGGGGAGTTCAATTGACATGGATTGCTTGGGTGAGAGCAGGTACTTGACAGAACATGTTCACATGCACATGGGACGGTGGGGGCAGCAACTTAGGTCTTCTGGTACTTGTCCACATCGCCCCCTCCCTCACAAAAGCACAAGCAATTCCCTCGTTTGTTTGGAAACGCAGGGAATAGTATTTGGGGTAAATGTACTTTGACTCCCTCTACTTTAAACATTTTGCGATGTGACGTCCCATACTTTAAAAATAGCTACTTAACCTATCTCTACTTTTGAAAAGTGGGCGCATTCGAGGGTTTCCTTCAAACTTAACTATGTTTTTGAGCCGGAATAGTTTGAAATCCAAAATTATATTATAAAGACCAATATACCCTTTTAACCTTACATAATTTAAAATTGGCAATTCATTTACCTAAATGCCCTTTCAAGTGGCATAAAAATAATTTTTTAAGGGTGATTTTGTCATTTCACCATACAACCTAACCCTAATTTCTTTTCTCTTTCCCCTTCCTTTCTCTTCTCCCTGCCCCCTACCCAAAAATGTTGTCACTGTCGCTTCCTCTTTCTCCTCTCTCCGAGCCGAACCCACCATCCCTTCCTCTTTCTCCTCTCTCCCCCTCACCCAAACTGCTGCCACCATCGACCGCCGCAACAAGCGATCTCCATCGCCATCAAGCCACCATTGATCTCTGCTGCCATCCCCTACCGCTACCCCTGCCAACCCCACCTCTTTTTGATGTGCCGCTTGTGGCTACCACCGCAACTTTCCCCACCTTGAACTTGAAGAATACACTCAGGACCACGTCGTCGGATTCCTCATCGATGCTGCCAACTGGGCCCCTTCATCCTTGCCCGCGTCCAACCCACTGTCGACCGCGATGTCTCCCACCACAAGATCTTCGTCCACTACCTTAGCTGAGACAAAACCTGAGAAACCCTACCCGCTGCCTTCGAACCATTCGGCTAAATCGAGGACTGCAATCGTAACCGAACATGCCACTGGCAAGGCCACGGGCTTCAGCTTTGTCCTGTTCGCGTGACGGCGAGGTGCCGCGAAGGCCTTACAACACCCAATGATGAAGATCAATAGCCGAATGGCATCGTGCCAGCTGGCCTCGATCGGGCCGGTGCCGTCAGCGCAGGGGCAGGACGCAGCGGCGCTGAAGATCTACGTCGGAGCTCACCTTCGCTGAAGTGGGTAGTGGTGAAAATCGTGGTTTGTGGCAGTGAGCTTATTGGCAATTGTTTTGTTGTGGGGTCTTTTGGTGGTTTGTTGTGGTGGGCTTCTTGGATATGGTGGTTTGCCGTGGGTTGATTGTGTGGTGCTGCGATGGTGGATGAGAGCTGACGGTGGCGGTGGTGAATGAGAGATTGATAGAGAAAATTACACTTTAGCCTTTGTACTTCTAAAGTTTGGTGAAGTAAATAAAACAAAACAAAACAAAACAAAATAAGAGGGTAATGATGTCTTTTGAACAACTCTGTAACGGATTTGGTTAATGCTCCCACTTTTTAAAAGTGAAAGTAGATTTAGTAGTTATTTTTAAAATATAAGACACTACATCGCAAAATTTTTAACGTAGAGAGGGTCAAAGTGTATTTATCCCATAGTGTTTTTTTTTTTGGAGTCCTCAGCTATCCCAATCCACGAGATTGGGCAAGATATGGGATGGGTGCTCTTCAGTCTTCCCTTTGGCGCTATGTCAGTGGAGTGGAGGTCACTGTCCAAAGCCACCAATATTTTTGGGCTAAACAGCCCCTATGGCAGCGCCTAGTCGGTTGGAATGGAGACATCCCCTTCAGCTTGGGTCCCCACCATCTTGGTGGTTGGGGCCCACCCCCACCCCCTACCCCCAACCTCCTCTTCCTATCCTAACCTAAAACGAAGGCTAAAACACATATAGGCCCATGTAGAAGACTTCAACTGCATCAGCAAACCAAACTTGAGATGCCCATAAACAACTGTACATGACATTGAATGAGGTGCAATCCCCCACCACCCAGAAAAGTCCATCTAATCAGATAGCTATTAGACTATTGGTGTCGTACCCTTTTAAGGGTACTAGTAGTAAACAAGGACTTGGATTTCTTCGTGAACCGGAATAAGGGTTTGAATTCTTGTAGTGCCTTGGGAATTCAACCAGCCTACACATTTGAATTTAAGGAGCAGCAGTGATCTCAATTTTTCCTGAAACTTGTTTTGACAAGTCTTTATAAGCAATTGTCAATTTCTTCACAATTTGGAATGCAACCTGGGAATGTTTACTGAAGTTATAATCTCTGAATTTAGCAATTGAACTTTTTTTGGCACAATAAATAATTACAACACACACAAACGTTTCGAGGCCTAACAAGACGCAAATAAAAGTCTTACAAAGTGAACCACATCAAATCCTATTGAGACTCTTTTTAGTGCTGTTTTAGATCTTTTAGGACGTTTCTTAGCATCCCAAGATATATCTTTTTTGAAAAAAATATATTTAATAAATGAGCGGGCCAGCAGTAAAATCATTTCAAAATACAAGAACTTATAACAACAATATCCACAAATTAATGTTAATTCACTTGTAAAAGGTACAACTCATAAAATCATCCTCTTACCGCAATGCTTAATATGTAGGACTGACAAGTTATAAGCACATACATTACAAAATTTCTTGTCAATCATATGAACAAGTGAGTAAGTTCAAAGATCTACTTGGAGAAGACAATATTGTTCCAAAGATATACTTGAACAACGCTAGGATATCAATGAATGCAGATTACTCCAAATCTCAAGACACCATGATGGACTGCTAAATTCTGCTCAATTTTCCATCGGCCTTTACACAACTATCGAACAATTGAGTTCAATCTAATCAAATTACAAATAAAATGCAAAATTAGACAAATGGACAAATAGTCATATATAAAGTATCCAATAAGATTCCAACTCATAAAACAGAAATTGATATTAGGACCCATATGACATGCATTATGTTACCATATGCCATTGGAGGGCTATTGGCAGCTTAATTACAACACTGCCAGCTCTATATATTCTAGCTAAACAGTAATGAATGGACTAAAGACAATAGCATATATGTTATACCCCGAAAAATTTTCTTTTCTTTGTGCGAAATTATGATTTTAAGCAAATAAGTTTGTGATCTTTTTGAAAATATTAAGAAAATGGTTTGGGTCTGTTTCTGAAATTTTCGATTGAATGAAAGTAATTTTATTTGAATCACAACTATTTGATGTTAAAGTTTTGGAGTCTAAAAGATTGGGTCGAAGGAAAATGATTTTGCTTCGAATGAAAATGAGTTTGCTCCGAATAAAAATATTTTGTTTTGAACAAAAAATATTTAAATAGTGTAGAGTGACTTTCTGAAGTTTTTCTGTTTTCGGTCGAATGAAAATTTTTGTGTGTAATGAGCTACTAAATTTTTCTGTCGAATGCAAAAAAAAAAAAAAAGAATGAAGTTTTCAATGGATGAACAGTGATTTGGTCAAATGAATAGTACTTTCGGTCGAATTAAAACTCATTTTCGGTCGAATTAAAAAATAAATATAAAATTTTTGAACCATTTTCACTTCTGTTGGTTTCGGTCGAATGAAACCATTATTTTCAGTTTAATGCAAACTTGATTTCTCATCCCATATAAATAGCTTCTTTTTTTTTTCCTTTCTAGCCTTTTGGGGGAGTTCTTTTTCCTTTTTCCTTTGCGGTGAGAGAGAGAGAGAGAGAGAGAGAGAAGGCTCATGAAGTTTGGAAGTTCTAAGATGGAGCTTAAGGAATTGTATTTCTCAAAGACTTGATTAAGATAAGGGTTTATTTTCGAAATTTAAATCAGCGATGGACCAATCGTCATGTAAGTCCTAATTTTCTTTTTGAAATTTGAACTTCTTCAAATGGAGTTAAGTGATCATTCTTCTCCTTTTGATTGAGTTTTGTTATGAATGACTTGTTCTCAATGCTATGATTTGTGGAAATCAAATTCCGTCGAATTTGTTTGACCTCAGATTTTGACATATTGATATCGTTCGTTTCAGTGAATTATGATTGTCATTATTTCGTAAACTCCACTTATCATTTGACAAGTTCGTTATTTGATAATGCTATTTTGAAGCCTTTGAATATGACTTGACATGTCTGACATTTGATAAAGGTTATTTTCAGATTTTGTTTTGGTAACTTTATGAGCCATGTCACAGTGTATGTGACTTATGTCTGACATACCCACGTGGATTGAAATGCGGGCTAGCTCAGGAGAGTTGAGTTAGAGATCGCGATCTTACTTTCTGAGCCAGTCTCATATGTCAGAATGAAGTATGTGACCACTTTCTAAATGACTCTCTAGTGCCCATCTCCGTGCTCAGATATATTTTGACATTTAATATTTGTTCTGCTATTGTCTGTCTCCATATTCAGATATATTTTGGCATTTGATATTTGTTTTGATAGCTCTTTAGTATTTGTCTCCGTACTCACATGAATTTTGGCATTTGATATTTAATTTGACCTCTGTTCAGTTGAAACTGGTTTGTCTTTGAAATCTTGTCTTTCAAATATATTTTGACATTTGAAATCTAGTTTGATTATCCGTTCCGTTGAAACATTTTGTGCTTCCGAAATTTTGTTTTTCAAATATTTTTTTTGTTTGATTTGTCATTTGAGCGACCTTACTGGGCATTTGGCTCATTCCCTTATTATTTTTGCTTTTAGGTGATTAGTCGGTGGGATTTTAGGATTGAAGGGCTAGTAGAGTGATCAAGAGTTAGCTAGCTTTGTTTCAGAGTTAGTTCTGATATTTTGAGTGTAATGTTGAGACAAGTTGTTATCATTTAGGTTTCATTTTGGAGAAACTTTGTGTCGGAGAATTTGAATTGTACAAAGGCTTGGGGCCACTGTGTTAGATATTGATGTATTTTTTAGAATTATTAGTGTGTGTGCTCTGATTTACCATTTTGGAGTCTTCTAATAATTATAGGAATCTATCTGATAACTGTTTATCTGGCATTAATGCACCGAATTTATAGTATTGACATTTAAGTGTAACAACTAAGACAAGTTAGTGTTACTTAGGTTTCGTTTTGAAATTTTGTGTTGGAGAAATTTTGGATTGTATAAAAGCTTTAGGCCACCAAGTCAGATATTGATGTATTTTGGGAATTATTAGTATTATGCTCTGATTGACGGTTTGGAAGATTTATGATAAAATTAAAGGTTTTCTGACTCCGTTTTTTTGATAACTATAAGATTTTCTCTGACTTCTGTTTGTCCGTTGTTCATGCTCCAAAAATAATAATTTTCGGGGCATAACAATACATGTAAATGTGTAGATATTAATGACATTATAAAATTCATCACACGGCAGTCTAGCATACACTTTTTCAGTTCTATATATCATTAGCCTCGGTCCATCTTCATGGTTATCGATTATTGTCATGTATATTGCAGAAACTGTTACTCAAATAGGTACATTATGATGTGCAAGCTCTAACAAATTGATGAGTTCTACAGACACTTTACAGACAAGGTGAAGTATAGTGGCCATATCCAGAAATATGCATACAGCTTCTTGTAGGTTCGGTACAGATACCGAGGCTGTAATACCGCACAGGCACATAAATAGGAAAATCTGTAACAGGCCACCCAGGACTGCAACTGCTTGAACAACTTGAAGCCATGATTAGAAGAGGATAATGTACAAATACATTTTGGTAGTTATTAAAACTCTGGTTCTCATTTCAGTAGAAATTTTTTTTTAATGCCGGAGTATAAGAAATCGACATTCATTGTGGAGAACAGTATACCCATGCATTAGCATTATGTCTGAGCAGTTAGCGATGACTTGCTAATTCTAACAAGTATTGTTGGAGAGAGATCTTGCTGCAAGAACAGGCAGAAAAAAGCAACATGCCTGATCTTGAGGCCATAGAGTTTCTCTGAGACTCAAAAGGAACTCCACCATGCCACTTGTTCTATGTTTCTAAAAGAAATGAAATTGCAAGACTCTTCAGTATCACTATACTTACAGTTGCTCAATAAGGCAACATGCTTGCTGAATCACTCATCATAAAAAGAAATGTGAATATAACTTACACCGACTGAAACAAGATTAGTGAACCAGTATCACAAATGAATTGCTACTAACCCTTATGACTGAAGTAAAATTATCGTCTAATATAATGATATCCAAGCTCTCTTTTGTAACTTCAGTCCCACTTATGCCCATAGCAAGACCAATATCAGCCTACATTCCACAAAAGTGAACTAGACTAGTTCGATGAAGCAAGAAAATAAGACCAAAAGGAATTGAAAATAAAGCTTTTTAACCCTATTATTCGAACATAAAAAAACTGAGATTGTCAAGCGCAAAAATATATGTATATAGAATCTCATCCAAAATTAGTTATAAAGTATTACATACTAATCATACAATTTAATCTGAAATCAGTTGAAAAAGCATAACATACAAAGATACTTCACATGCTGGTAGTTCATAAATTTGAAGCCACCATTAACAAAGGCCCAGTACAATGCTAAACTCGTATAAATCAGATTCAATGAACCAAGCCAATAAAAGCAGATAACATTTACCCATTTACTGTGTCAAATAAATGGCATCCAATTGTTCATTGTCGTGAATCAACAACATATTTTACATCTCAAATCCAAACAACACTCCTTGACAACAATTGCACAACCATCTACTAAAGAAATCCCTTAACGCATTCCTAATTATGAATCATAATATTCCTAATCTAAAAGGCCAAATCTGACCAAATTCTACCCTATGCGGAAAAAGCCCCAAATTTCCACCAGAAGGGGAACCCTAAAGGTGGCACTTCATTATCTAAATTAACAAAATTAACCTAGAATCATCTATTAATGCAACCAAATATTGAAACACTAGGAATAATTCGTTACAAAAGAAGATGGTGATTATCTAAGAGTTGTAATTGAACCACATATTGAGGAAGACGTAATTCAAAAATGGTGGCGGCGGCTAGTGGGTGCTTGTACCAGCAAAAATTGGTAGTGGTTCTCATGGCAGATTCACAGCATAGACGCGGCGGCAGGTGGGTGCTTGTGCCAGTGCCTTCTGATTGGTTATTGCTCCGCATCCGGTTCAGGCTGTCACGAATCCTATCAAGCAAGAGCTTTGCGGAGTCACTGCTTTGTTGATTTTGTTCTTGTTGCTCTTCACCCCTAGGGATGACGTTCCGCTTGAAGAGCTCATGGAACGAGACAGGCTGGGAGATAGGAGGGGATAAGAGGGCGGCAGGATGGCAGAGCGGCGGCAACATTTAGTTAGGTTCTTGTAGATCTATTTAATGGAGGCGGCTTTGGAGGCTGGCTTACCTATGAATAGAGGGGAAGAAGAGGGGGATTATTTGGAGTGCGATGTTGGCAGTGGTGTGGCAGTAGTTGTTGTTCTTTGAGGCTGGCCTTATCATCGTTGAAGTAGGAAGAGAAGGGCGACTGGGGCTGTGGAGGTGGTGGAGGAGGTGATGCAGTGGCGTTTTGGTCATGGGGGGTTCGGGGTGATGAAGGAGGAGGTTAGGGTTACGGGCAGAGAACTTAGATTTGCAGTTATGGGGACATTAGATTTCAGCGGAGAGATGGTGGCCAGATGGAATGAAAATAGGAAGACAAGGAAATTTGGGGATATATTTAGGGTAAACACTCAAGAGGCGGATGTCCCTAGGAGGACCTTTCTAGAGGCGATCAATTTAGGATGCTGCCAAGCATCCTATTATGTATTAGAAATAAAGACACTTTTATCATAAAGTTTTGTAACGGACATTTTGGGATGCTTCTCGTAAGCGTCCTTTTATAAACGTCGTTACATCTAAATTTTCTTGTAGTGATAACATCTCCTGTGCTTTTATTCCCTTAGTCCTCCTCTGGACTGCCTCACCTCCCAAGCTAAGCTCAAGAAGCAGAGAATCCTCTCTCTGTGGCATAATTCTCAGAGCCTCACCATTGAAGTGCAAGTCTACGCAAGGTTTCACAAGCCAGAGTTTTGGTTTTGGTCCTTTGGCGTATTATAATGTTCTTGAGAAATTGTTGGTACAATACTCCTTCAACACCTCCACCCCAAGGGCTACTTGAAGATCAACTGTGATGTTGCACGTTTAAACAAAGGTGCAGCAGCCTTACTCATGAAAAAATCCTGCGGATATTTCTGTACATCAGCCGCCTCCAATGGTGCCCTACTGCTCATGTTGACACCAATTGACCATAGGCCATCCAGCACTGTCCCTGTTGATCCAAAATTTCTTTGAACAATCAGGACCTTGGCTATGGGAAGCAATCCGTGAAGTCTCGGTTACATTTAAAACCAGAACTAAAAGATGAACATACAATCTGCGAAGTCTCTTGCATATTAGCTTTTTAGCAATCAACAGGCAAATTGAAAGATATTGTGGTTGATCTATAAGCGGAGTTCACTCTTTCTGCTTCACTCCTACTAGTAATGTTGCGTTACTTATCTCAATCATCTTTATCAGTAGGATGACCTTGTCTTGCTTCATTTCTCCAAAAAAAAAAAACTATTTTTGTGTGTGAAATATCTGGCCAGGTTGACATCAAACTTGGAGCAGTTACGTATAAAAAGAGTAAAGGTATTTATCAAAGCGAAATAGCTTAGTTTGGCACATAGAAACAGAACCCATGGTAACAAGACCAAGCTGGAGGTTTGCAAATCTCTTATCAGACTTTAGAAAACATAGCAACAACATGAGAACCATCAATCCATCTACACTGGTTTACTGAAAATATGGACACGAATGGATATAAATAGAGTGCTAATGCTAATCTCGTTCTTTAAAGACTACATTAACTGTTTGTACTGAGAATTTTGAGCCTAATTTCCTAATATTCCACAAAATTTGACAAACTGGTCAAGTCCCAAAAACTATCTAGAACAATCGAAAAGGAGAAAATGGGGAAGGCATGAGACAGCTTCAGAAGAAAAGCGCCACACATTTTAGACCAAACCATTCTGACTGCAAAAATTTAGAAGTAACCACACTTACTGTAGTCTGAAGAGCCATCCGAATAAATAACTCGAAACTTCTTGTCCAAGGCCAACGACCAATGAAGGACCAAAAACCAATAAGCCAATCCTGCCTCAACAGGCCGACTGCGTCAAAACCATAGAGCAACCCACATAATTAAATAGAACTAGAGAAGTCGAATCCAGTTTTTCAAGGATGCTTTTTTCCTACCCTATTGTGTTGCTGCGACTAGTACTGCATTATGCATTTTGTCATACAATATCTTAACTAGACGATTCTGGAGTAGGCGGGATTAACCTTCTCATAAACATTCCGCAGCTGCAAGCCTTTCGACTCTCGTAGCCATATGGAAGCAAGACGATTCTAGAAGATGCCGGACCACCCAACAAATGCGTGGTCTTTGACTAAAATAGCCATCTCCATGCCTTTCTCGATCTAGTTAGGTTAAATACATGGATCCTTTCCACCATTCTCCCTATCAGGGTCAAAGCACATTATCTAATAAATTACAAACAATCAAGTCTTCACTCATACCTTCACCCTAAGTTATCCTCGGTCTAATGTCTTCACTCATACCTTCACCCTAAGTTATCCTCGGTCTGCCCCTACCCCGTCTTACGCCATCAACTTAGCACAAATCACTTCATCTTACAAACGCATATAAAGCCCTATGTTAGATATGACCAAACCACCTCAACCGATGTTCCCTCATCTTTTCCGCAATTTGCACTAACCCTCTTTGTTGCGGATTTTCTCATTTCTTATTCTATCCGTCCTTGTGTAGTTGCACATTCACCTAAGCATACACATTTCAACTATGCTTGTCTTTTGGTCTTCTTAGTTGCCCAACCATACAGCTGACCTCACTAAATTCCTATAAAAATTTCCCTTCGACTTGGGAGGAATGGCACTACGGTACAACACCCCCAACAGAATTTTAGCCAGCATGTTGTTTAATCTATGTATGCCTCCTAGTTCATTCCTGATCAAAGATGCCTAAGGATATCAACCATATTTATTTCCTTCCCCGCCGCCTCCTAGTTACTAAAATTGCATTCCATGTACTTCTGTCTTAGTCCTGCTTAGCCTCTTAGCCTTTTGACTATGAAGATGACAAAGTTATGTAGGCTACAACATTATAATTATGTAGTTTTAACTTTTTTTTTTATGTAATTCATAAACAAAAAAATCAGCTATTTTCCCATTTTCAAGATGGTTACCATCCCATTTTAACAATTTTTTTTGGAATGCTAAACTTGTAAGTTGGAGAAACCTAGAAATAAGTCATTCAACTGTAGGCGCACGGAGTAGCTTCCCATGCTTATTCTACCTGTTGAGGTAGAGGTGTCAATGGGCCGGGCTTGGGCCGGCCCAGCCCAAGCCCAACGGGCCTCCAGCGAAAAAGGGCCAGGGCCGGGCCTGGTGTCTGGAAAACGGGCCGGGCCTGAAATTTGGATATATGGGCCCAGTCCAAACCCTGGCCTTAGGCCTAATATTTAGGGCATGACTTGGGCCGGGCCCGAGCCCAAATTTTTTTTTCTTTTTTGGTTCCCATCTCCTTGTTATTTATTTGCATCGATGGCCAACAAGAATATATCAAATTAATTGGTTGAGATTGATACATGTTAATTTGTTGTAATATTGACAAGCCTTTTTTGGCCTACTAACATTATAATTTATAAGTAGCATTTTTTGAAAGTTTCAATTCTAATCAGTTTATTTCAAATTTATACTCTTAGTTTAATTTTGTATAAAGTTTTAGTATATATTTTGAAATCCTAATCAGTTTATTTAAAATTTATTCTATTAAGCTTTACTTTTTTTTTACTAAAGTTGAATTTTTGTTATTATAATGTACCACTAAAAACTAGTTGAAATTTACAAGAATTTAAATTTGGAGTACAGTTATTAATTCCCCAGACGATCTTAAGTAATAAGTATAGATTTTGACTAACAGTTTTTCTCTCTACTTGGTCTCATATACAAAATTTTATTCTATATATATGACTCTCATATGCATATAGGATGGTTATGAGTGAGTATAAAAGAACCTATGATATTAATATATTGTGTTTATCAGAAAATAAGGAGTAAGTGAAGTTAGAATTTATGAATGTATATAAATTATTAACATCCATATAGAGTTAAATTGAAGATAAATGTGTTCATAGGCCCTCCTCCTTTTATCCGGGCTTGGGATCGGCTGCTTGTAAACAAACATGCGAAGTTACCTATTTTTTTTATATATACGAAAAAATATATATCTTGCTTGTAAAAACTTATTATATATATATACATATATATATATACAGATATATATATATACATATATATATATACATATATATATATATACATATATATATATACATATATATATATATATATATATATACATATATATATATACATATATATACATATATATATATATATATATATATATATATATATATATATATATATATATATATATATATATATATATATATATGAAAAAAATTATATTTTGTGAAAAATTTTATTCTTAAAACTGAAGAGAAGGAAAATAAAAAGAAATTACCTAATCATCCGGAAGTACTTCAATATCCGAGTCACTGCTCTTCCTATCATCAATCGGTTTATCTTGCTCGCGGTATTTCGCATCAAGATAATCCTTCCAACATACACATAGCTCGAGCGACTCGGGGTTAAGACGACTCCTCCTGTCATCCAAAACCCTCCCGCTGGCTGAAAATGCCGACTCTGAAGCAACCGTGGAGGCTTGCACTGGCAGTACATCCCGTGCAATTTGGGATAAAGTTTTATACATGTTTTGATTTTGTTTCAAAAAATTTAACAAATTAAAATTAACCTGTTCTTGCATTGATAAATCAGAATAATGATCAGTATTTGAATATACACCAATCTCATTAAAAGAGGAAAAAGTAGACGAACCTGCCGAATTAGAAGTACCTTCACCTGGTAGTTGTCTTGCTACTAGATGTTCAAAGCCCTTAAGGTATGGCGCATAATACCTCTCAGCAGTCGATGATGAAGCTCGCTCGCGCACGTCAGCAGAATTACGATAGAGGTTGAACAGTTCCTCAAATGTCTTGCTCACTTTCGCTGTGAGTGCGGTTGTGTCCTCTACTGGGTAGCACATTAATCTCGATATCTCTTGTATCGAGACGTTCACGCCATGCAACTTTAACCTAGGATCTAAACAAGTAGCCACAGCAAAAACAACAGGCAGTTCACTCCAATATTTATTAAACTTTTTATCCATCACTTTTACTATTTCCTGAAAGGGTCCTATATATCTCCATTTTGTTAACATTGTAGCCATCTTGAGAATTTCTATTACAGCGAGAGGAGAGGTGGGATAGTACGTACCAGACAATAAATTGGTAGACGTGTAAAATACCTCCAAAAATTCAGCTAGGTATGTGGCCATCTGCCATTCCTCTTGAGTTGGCAAGCCGGCTGGGAACAAGGTTAGTAGAAAATGCGTATAGACTTCTCTGTATGCCAGAATGTGTAAAAGCATATGGTATGTAGAGTTCCACCTGTGGACCACATCTGTAACTGCTCTCCTGCGAGGCATATTATATTCAACACACAACGTTTTAAATTGTTGTGTTCTCGGACTCGAACTATTAACATACGCTGTCATACCCCTCATTTTGACAAGAATATCTCCTGCAGCAGCTAAACCATCTTGAACAATTAAATTAATTATATGACAAACACAACGAACATGAAATAATTTACCAGAAAGTACAGGTTTGAGGCTCTCCTCTAAAGCATCAACAGCAGTTGTATTGTTAGAAGCATTATCAAAACTAATACTCATAATCTTATCCTTTAATTTAAATGTGGTACATGCTTTTAATATAATAGTAGCAATGTTCATTCCATCATGCGGAAAAGGAAAGAGCTCGAAAGCGATGATTCTCTTGTGCATAATCCAATCTGCATCAATCCAATGGGCGTCACACAAGTATAACTAACAAAAGTAAACGGAGATTGCCAAATATCAGAAGTAAGACTAACTTTACCGTCAAAATTATCGAAATAATCGATCAGGCGTGCTTTAGCAGCATTATACTGTCGGAGTGCATCGGATCTAGTTGTGTTTCTATGAACCTTTTTGTACAAAGGTTGAACGTATGTGTTCATATATCTAGAGTGCTTAGCATTATCGGCAAAAGAAAAGGCTTGTTCATCATGAATAACAAATTCAGCGAGACCGTCTCTTTGCTCTCGCTGATTATAAACAAATAACTTACCGTCAAAAGATAACTGCGTTTGGGTAGGTTCGACGTGGCCTTGTCGAGGTGCACACTGAGGGTAATGCCTGTTAAGATGTCCATTACCACTACCAGACGAAAATAATTTAGCACAGTACTTACATCGAGCTTTTCGGATGCCGTCCACCATAACTTCATCAAAATGATTCCAACACTCGGCTTTCTTTTTTTTTTCCTTTTGGACTTCTGGCTCATTACCGGAGGCATTGCTCGGCCCTTCTTCATCATGACCAGGCATAGGGTTAAGATTATGCCACGGAGTAGTAGCTTCGCCAACCGAGCTGCGTCCTTGACTATAATGCAGGGGGTCTTGTGAAGGCGTGTATTCAAGATCTGGAATGTTTTGATTGAACTCCCAATTGGCTTGGGTATCTATCATACAGCCTGTACTCATTCGTCCAGGAACGAATGGTTGTGGTGGTGCTTGGATTGGTGTTTGTGATGGCCGTGGTGCTGGCGCTTGTGCTGGTGGTGGTGCTTGTGATGATGATGATGTTTTTCGTGATGATGATCCACGCTTCAATTTCTTCAGTAATCCAGCCATATTTGACACTAAACTTTTTTACTAAATTGAAAAATAAAAATAGTAAGAGTAACTAAATACACAAGTATAAGAGCAGTAATTAGTAATTAGAAATAACAATTAAAAGAATTAAAGAGTAACAAATAAATCACTGAGTGTAATTCGAAATTCAAAATTGGAGAGAGTTAGTAATTAAAAAGAATTTAATAATAGTAATTAATAAATAAAAATTTACTAATTACTAGTTACTAGACAAAAGAATTAGAGAGTAATAAATTAATAAGAGGAGTAGTTAGTAATTAGAATTTAGCAAGAGTAGTAATTAGTAAATAAGAGTAGTAATTGGAGAGGGAAATAGTAGCAAAGCTTGTAGAAATGTAGAATGTTTAGATAAGAGAGAGTAAGAAGATTGGTGTGAAAAATTAGAGAGAAATGGTGTGAATTTATAGAATTTTGAAACTTCACAAAAGATAAAAAAATGCTCCTAAAAACTATCCGTTTATAGTTGTTGAGGAGGGTAAGAGTGTAAAAACCCTTAAAAGAGTTGAAAAAATTAAGTTAGAAAAATACTCTCCAAACTAGCCGTTATATTGCTGTTGGGGAGGTAAAAGTAGAATTTAGGGAAATAATGAGGAATATAACCGTTGGGGGAAAATTATATTTGAAAATTGTGGGGCCTGCTAGAACCGGGCCAAGCCCGACCCTGAAATTCGGGCCAAAACTGGGCTTTTTCGAGCCGAGCCTAGCCTAGCCCGGGCTTTTTTCTGGAATTTCTTGGCCTAGTCCTAGCCCGGGCTTTTAGCCCATTTTTTCAAGGCCGTCACTGTTCACCGAGAGGGCCGGGCGAGCCCAGGGCAGAAATGGGCAGGGTCGGGCCAGCCCGTGGGCCGCCCGACCCTTTTGACACCTCTAGATTGACGGGACTAGAAAGAGACCATAAAGTTGGTTCTTCCCAATCATCATGGATGCCAAGGTAAATTTTATGAAGAAAATGATCCTTAACAAGTGGTTCTCAACGTATACAAGCACAAGGGGTGTTTTTGTAAGAACGAATTTTTGGTCTGTCCAAGTTAGGTCATCCATCTATATATACTTCATCATCCCTATTGTGCATGATCACCATTAATTAGGCTCTTAACAAAGTGCACCAAGATAGTTTACTGATGTCCACAAACATGAAGCAAATATTGACGGAATGCAGTTCATGTTGTGCTAGACCAGGTATACAATTCATATAACCTTAAGGGCCAGCGAATGCAGATGTTCTTGGCATGTCAGAAGATGCTGAAGTTATAAACCCTGCTAGGACATTGTCTACACGCATAGCTCCAGTGCAAGCAGGCAGGTAACAACAAATTGCAATTTAGTTATTGGACGGTTGTAGCAGGAAATTCACATAAACCTATCTTCTTTTCTCAGAGAATCCAGGAAACTTGATGGCTTGCCTTACAAAAATATGTAATCCAGCATGTAGATGCCCAGAGTTTAGAAGAGGAAATCCAGCTCAGATAGCAGTAAGATTAGGAAAATCCACTGGAGAGGCTAACATTCTTCTGAAAGGTAGTAAAACAAAACATAATCCAGACAACAAAACATAGTCCACCATTCTTCTGAAAGGTAGTAAAACAAAACATAATCCAGACAGCAGGTCCAGATGTCTCCTATAACCAATTTTTAAACCGCAGTAAGTAAGAACGGAGGAGTAGTTTCTTGGACAACCAACAAAGAGAGCCCAACCTATCAAAATCCTCCGTGCATGTAAATCACAGAGCTCCAGATAATAAAAAAATCTATAAATTCTCTATACATCCTCCTCTAAAAATTGAAAATCTCATCAAAAGTGTTGTGGCATCTAAGATCAAATCCAGTAAAACCAAGAGATACTGATGGGAATGGGTACGTACCAAAATTAGCCATATGCTCCACTGGCTTTCCGTGATCTTATGTATGCAGGTCGAGAATATATACTGGGAGAGTAATATAAGAGAACATGGCATTTCCGATTCATCTCTGAGAAAGAGATGGCTTTTCCCACATGAAAGTATAATCAATCACTACAAAGAAAATGAAGAAGAAAGATAAAGAATTCTTAAATTAGCACTAGCACTTTAGAGAGCTTCTATCCTTTCTCTCTCCTCATTCTCCTTTCTTACTCCTTCCCATATACATACACGACTCTTTCTCAAATTCATAACACTTTCCAAGAGTTGTAAAGTGAATCATGTGTGGGGGTTTTGTAATTAGCTGACAAGATTGAATTAATAAGGAAACAACTTCTGATCCACTTTCTAACCCTAGAGATAACAAGCTGGAAAGATAGCTTCTTACTATTGTTGTGGATTCTCTCATTTGAGGGGAATTATTTAGAGTGTGTTTGGATGAGGTAATTGAACTGAGGATTTCACTTTCATAGAGGATTTTGAAATACATTGTATAAAATCCCTTGTTTGGATACTGATAAGATGGATTTACCAAATTCTTGGAGAGATTTGGAAAGGAAATTTGGTGTGCTAAAATCCTCTCTAGAAATACCTAGTCCATACTAGATATTTGTCAAATCCTTTCCACAAAAAGAGTCTCCTATTATTTTATGTAACTTCTTCCATAGAAAAAGGAGATGCTCTCTCTTTTCAGTTTGTACACATACATTATTAAATTATCTAGGTTCAAATTTTCATATGTAAATCCACATATGAAATACTCAATCTACAAAATCGCCCAAAATAATATTTCCAATTCCATAAATTTGTAAATCAACGAATTTCAAAATGAATGGATTTTAAAATACAAGGTAATTTGAAAATTTTCATCCAAACACACTCTTAGATTTTAATAAATTACACTAAAAGGAAGAAACTTGGACACAAAATAAACATCCCTGCGCGTACGTTACAATATAACGTTATAAAGCATTGCAACACATTTGTATAAAGTAATAGTGGGTATATATACTCCAAAGTGTGTATCTATGCTATATTTTTTGTGTAATCTATGAACCAAATTTGGTAAACTAGTGTTTAATTCAGTTTACTATGATGAAGTCAATTAGCATTAGTTGATATATGTTAATTCTCTTTTCTTTCCCTCACCTTATTTGGCAAGCAAAGCGATGTATGCATATATATATATATATATATATATATATATATATATATATATATATATATATATATATTTGCATAAATTCATATGAACATGTACATATCCTACCAAAGGGTACCCAAAAATCAATCCTAGGCAAATCGCTTCTCTAAATAGCAAACCAACCGACTAAACCTATCCCCATGTAACACGCACCCATAAAATGATGAAATATGTACCATGTATCGAAGCGAACCACGAGCCAGTAACACAGAGTTGGACTTGCCACCCAAAGTCTCAGTATGTTTCAACAACCAGGCAGCTTCTATAGCCCCTCCAAATTTGTCCCCAAGCATTCCATACTTGCTTATTTGACTTAAGTAACCAACCCATATAACTATGATCCAATGGCCCAAGGTCACTGCTAGTTAATAATGATAAGCGGAAACATCAAACGCCGTACCCTTTTAATGCAATTGCCAGCCAAAGTTGCACCAGTCATTCATGCGTAGTAACTTTTATCTCTTTTATATCCTTCCTCAAATTTTTGCATAGGAAGTAAGTTATAAAATTGTCAAACTCTCAATGACTCAACCTACAAAAAGGCTTCATTCTCGCCATTGTACGCACATAATGCGGCTCCACTGAGCTCACCTGGAGGTATGAGAAAAAGCCCATATTCAAGGCTTCGAGGTCTGTCTTCTTCACTTGAAGTTATTTAGTGTGTGTGTGTGTGTCCTTTTAGTAAAGTGATTTATCTTTCTCAATTTAGCAAGCTTAGCTTAATTCTAGCTTTTTTTTAATTTATTTTTCCCTTTTTGGTAGTAGAATTTAGCACATAGTAGAAATTGTTTCGCTTAGTTTAGCACAGCTTGAAGAACAACTTTATACTCTAAAAAGTAATTCTACAAACAGTCTAAAAAAAAAGACATTTGGCTTTTTTTTAAGAGATACTCCATATATGAAATGTACTTGAAAATGATTATCAACATATTTATTGGATATGATAACTATTTTTAAGGGATGGTGCAAAGGTACTAGAATGTTTCGTATTACAACACAACAGCTTCAAAACATATCAAGGTACTTCAAAAATTAATTTCCAACAGAGTGCTGAACATTAGTTCAAGGATGAGAAGGAATAACAGCTTATATTACTACCATTCATGAGATAAGCATTGATTAGAAGGGTTTTTCCATGACACCTAGGACCCTAGAAGAATGACATACCTAAATTTCTTTTTAATTTCAATAAAGGTACATTTCTTTTTATCTACATCAATTTCATATCTATCAACAGTGACTCACTCAAGGAAAATGGATAAAGTTATCTTACTGAACACTAATAAACACTTCAAATCTATTAGGAACCACAAAGTATAAACAGATGTAACTCAAGCAGTAAGATGAGGTACAAAACAAATGATAGAAGAAAACAAGCTAACACAACCATAGCTTTTAAACCGGTAAGCTTCATTATCATCTTCTGTAAGTTACCAATGAAGCATTCTTTCTTCAGCTCTATATTATGATTGATATTTTCCTACTTCCTAGTGGTTTGTGGGATCGTGAAAGGGCAAAGGATATTTTAAGAAAAACAAAACAAGTATCACATCCTATATTATTGTTGAAAATACCAAAAAGGTGTAAATTACAAAATTTACAAGAAGAGCCACTCCTTCATACGGAACTGGTAAGAGCATTATTACTTACATGTACCATCCAGTAATTTGTCAAGTAGAAACCTCTTTTCGGCCTTCCTTAAATTGGATTGCAACGTACAACTTCTATCGAGGCCCAACAGCCAGCACACCCCGTATCTGAGATTTCAAAAGTCAATAACCAAAGAGCTTCTTCATCAACCTCATGGATTTCAAACAAAACAGTTCTTCCAACCATGTTCCAACACTATGTATGCTGATGCAGCCAAGTTTAATCTGATGGTTAAGCTTATCTCCATTTGAAGATTCAGAATAGACATTATCGCCTTCATCACAAGCAACCTCCTCCGCAAACTCATTGGTGTTTCCTCCTGTCTGTGCATAATAACCGGCTTCATGGAAATCCTTTTCGCTTATTTCTTTGTTCATAACCGATGATTCATGACCAATACAGTCGCTATATAATGGTTATCATGATGAGGACTGAATGCAAACCAAACATCCTCTTCCTTACCTTCACATTCCTCAACTCTTCCACTGCTAAATTCTGGACCAGCTTCAAAATACCAAAGACTAGCAAAAAGAGTTCGTTTCCCCCTTGCGCTCCGCTTACATCATTTCCTAAGCCTACACTTCCTGGTAACGGTTCCAAAATCTAATCTAGAATTTCTCACAACATTGGCATTCAAAATGGCAACTTCATTGACCAATCCCATAGAATTTGGGTTCTTATTCTCTCTATTCTGTTGCATATAAGGTGAAATCCTACGAGAGACACCAGAACCTGAAAGCATGGACTCAGATGACCTTAGTGTAGGAATGTGATCATTTACTGCATCTTGAGGCAAGCAAAATTAAATTTGCATCTATCCTGCCCCAGATTTTCTTTAATTTCTTGAGATATGCCACGAGCAAAAGCAGCAGACAGGTCTCCTATCTCCCCTAACCTAATATTTGGTCGCCTTTGCCTCTTTGAATTCATGCTCAAGAATAACAAAGCTGACCAACATAACTAAAAATTATCAGAACTTCAAAGTTAGCAATCAATAAAGTTCCATACTAGATACAATTAAGAAAGAATATATTATACTCCAAACACATGCAAGGAAGATTTTGAATTAAAAGCACTACTAACATAGAGAACCTAAGATTAGGAATAGTACAAGGGACGAAGTCAACCTTATGAGACACAAGCAGTTCAGACATTCATATTTTCCATGTTACCCAGTTTTAAGTGTTGATGCAGTAGGCACTTTCCAACATGCAAAGTCTAAACGAATTAGGCTTTTTAGTTTTTTGCCTTCTAAGGGTAAAGAAAGACTTGAAGACATGTGGAAGATTGTGTAAGGGGTTTTTAAGGTAGGTCAGTGCTATAGATAGACATGGATGAAGTTACTACAACTATATATGTGTGGAAGCAATGATGAAGACAATTTAAAACAAGGAGAGTCAAGGGAAACCGGGGGAACAAGTGTAAATAGTTGGTGAGATTTGAATGAGGATCAATCAGGAATTCATGTGGCATCTCATTTCATCGACGCGTGAAGGGCTGGTAGGTAATTGGGGGTACTTCTGCCAAATAATTGGTATTGTGTTGTGGGCAATTGGCAATATTTATCTTCTTGGAGACAATGGGCTCTCTGCATTTGTTAGGTGACAGACTAATTAACTAGAACTAGGCATAGTAGGACATTAGCTACATACAAAGGCCAGAAACCCACATAGACATCGCCACTACTTCAGTAAAACTTTTGAAAACAAGTATACTGGACAGCAATTTTAGATGGGTTGATGCTATCTATGGTCTCGTAAATGAACTTTGGGCCCCATGCCTCATATCAAGAATAATTGTACTTCTTAAAAGTGCGTATATTTTCATTCCAACTTAATACGTACTTTAAGCGAAAAATATTTAGCATCTTTAAAGATCAAAATATTCTTTTAGTTTTTAAAGTCCATACAAAACACACCTACAGTCGCTCAATTAACAAAAAACTTTCTCAACCCACCTCCCCACGTACTTCATCTCCTCCTTCCTACATCATCTACCATGGCCAAATCCCTGAATCCTCCCTCACCTTTTATCATAACTTCTTGAGCTTTATTAACCTAAGCCTAAACTATTCAACCCTCGATTACAACTACTGTCATTATTATCATACTAGAATGTTTAAACTTTGAACAATGAATTTACTTGAGGTTTAAGGTTAGTTATTATAATCCCTATACTTATTGATCTTATAACATTCATCCAAACTTACCTCCCACCAGTGACATAACCTCTCTCGGAGAGCCCCCCCTTCCCGGGACCTAATTGTACTGATTTTGTGGACCTTAGAACCTTTATGCTCCCTATCCTAGAACACTTTGTGAGATCTGCTCGAATCAACAAAAACAAAATACTCATTGGAAAGTTCCTGGATAACCAAACTTTTGCCCAGAGGAAAATACAAAAAAGAGTCTCAGAATGTAGGACTTTGAAAGGTCCAGTGGTTGTTTGTAAAGTGCCGTCAATCTAACTCTTCAATTTTACCTCCACGGATGATACTCTTCTTATTCTTAACAATGGCCCATGGAGCATTTTCAGAGCCCTTTTACTACTTCAAGCTTAGTATCCTCATACCATTTTTTTGGATGCAAGTCTCCAATATTCCAAGTAATTGTTATCACTTTTATCTCACTGAGATGATCGATAAAGCTGCTGGAGCTCTGTTGGAAATAGACTTATAACGCCCCAACTTAGGGTTATCTCAACCCGGCTGAAGCATTATAACACAACAACTAATCATAACATCTTGATAATACAACTCATTCTACAATCACTTTGTAATTAAACCATATTGTACAAAACTAAAGAGTTTACTTTTACAAAACACACCTAGTAAGCTCTCTGCCAGATCTCAGAGTTGACATACTACTCTATTCAAATACAACTTAGTTCACAGATGTACAAGCATCCCCTTGCCCATCTTTTCATCGTGCCTCACACCTTTTCCTTGCCTTTTGAGGGGCCGACTCCTTGATCTAAAATATTATGGGTAAAAACCCGTCAGCCCACTGGCTCAGTAAGATAATCAAAGACATTTAATGTAACTTTCAATTCAGGAATATTGATAAGGCATGCTATTACAATTCAATCATATTAAACAGTTCTTAATGTGCACATAACACATATCACATGTTCACACTTAGTTGAGCATCACAAGAGTTTACCATTCCCGAATTCAGTCCCATCAATAGACCACCCTTATGTCACCACACCGGGGATATAATATCACAACATTTGCCTTGGCCAAAGGCAAAGTAACCGAAAATAATCGAACACCGATACTGCCTCGGGTAGCAATCGGAGATACAATTTGTTCGGCTCATACGGTGCACCGCTATTCAAAGACAATCAAATCAACCCCCAATCATATGAATGGGGTAACATAATAATCATCAATAATATATCAACCATCCCTTACAATAAAAGGATGTAACATGCTCATGTACAAGAAAACAAATCATTTCATGCATGTAGTTGTCGTAATCTTCATTTACTTGCACTATAAAACTTAGCTATCAAATATTTAGTCACTTTCATCATATAACATCATCTTCATAACATCTCGAACATGAAATATAAGTCCTTTAAATTCAGCAACTTAACTTTAATTATAACATGTCAAAAACCATTACTAACCATGTCTAGTTTGACATAATTTCATAATTCACACGTACCGTAAACTATCTCACGTTTCCATAATCTCCAATATGTTAAACATGAATAGATTCATTTATTAACAAGTCTCTAACAAGTATTCTAAAGTTTGACAAAGAATTCATGCTAAAGAATTACGCAAACATGGCATATATCCATATTCATGTCTTAAAAGCCCATTAAAAAGCTTTAACCATCTTACCTTAAATAAGAGATGAAAGAACCAAAATTTCAGATTTGAAACACCTTCAAAATACTCTTCAAAACACGTTCGAAACACTATTTGAAGCTCATATAAACTTTCCAAATCAACTGCTTTAGGTTCACTTTAAAAAACAAGCCTTAATTCTAGATTTTGTGAGGTTTTTGGTTGCTTTTTTGTTGCACTTTTCTCTCAAAAACGAGGTAAGAAGATTCAAGCATGTCAATTAGGTCTTTTAAATGAAATTAGAAGTAAGTAGGAGGTGTCAAGTGGAGGTGAAGAGGTGGAAAAGTCAAGCACGACGAGGCTTTAAACATGTGGTGGCAAGACACGGTCGCGTCACTTAACAAGCACGACAAGGCTCAAAGGACAAGGTGGCAAGACACGGTCGTGCCACTTAAGAAGCACGACAAGACTCAATGCATGACGAGGCTCGAACCACGACGTGTAACGATAATATGTTGACACGTCACAAGCACGAGGTGGCACAATTCTTTACAAAAAAACAAAATAATTCACAGGCAGTCCGGTCAACAACCGATTACTCACAACTAGAGTTTTCACCATTTCACATAAAGTGATTTATCTAATCATACTTAAATATGTAACCAAAGTATATAAAATGTTGGGTTCTCACACCCTTCACTCCTTAAAAGAATTTGGTCCCCAAATTCATAACTTAAAACTTTCCAAATAGGTGCGAATAACTTTTTGCATATCCTCCTCTTTTTCTCACGTGGCTTCTTCCACTTCATGATTTTGCCACAAAACTTTAACCAATGAAATGCTTTTGTTCCTCAAAACTTTTACATCAAAAGCTAGAATCTGCACTGGCAACTCTTCATATGACAAATCTGATTGAATTGCTATCGGTTCGAGGCTTATCACATGAGATGGGTCAGGGCTATACTTTCGCAACATAGAAACATGGAACACATCATACTCCTTCCAAAGATACAGGTAAGGCAACTCTGTATGCCAAGTTCCTAACACGATCCAATATTTCATAAGGGCCAATATATCTCGGTGACAACTTGCCTTTCTTTCCAAATCGCTTTATTCCTTTGAATGGTGATACCTTAAGAAATACAAAATCTCCCATTGAAAATTCCAACTCTCTTCGTCTGTTATCAGCATAACGTCGGCTTTGAGCAGTCAAAATCCTTTGGCGAATTTGCTGAATCTTTTCAGTGGTCTGTTGAACTATCTGTGGCCCAATTAAACTCCTTTCTCCTACTTCACTCCAACAAATTGGTGAACGACACTTTTGTCCATATAGAACTTCATATGGTGTCATACTGATACTAGCATGATAACTATTATTATAAGCAAATTCAATCAATGCCAGATGTTTATCCCAACTTCCCTTGAAATCTATCAGACATGCATGAAGCATATCCTCCAATGTTTGAATAGTTCTCTCAGATTGTCCATAAGTCTGAGGATGAAATGCTGTGCTAAATTTCATATTTGTACCTAATGCACCTTGTAAACTTTTTCCAGAAATGAGATGTAAATCTTGGATCTCTATCACTTACAATACTTACTGGTATTCCATGCAATCGAACTATTTCTTGTACATACACTCGGGCTAACTTATCCAATGAATACGTCTTAAGCATAGGTAGGAAATGAGCAGACTTCGTCAATCTATCCACAATCACTCATACCGAATCATGCCCATCTTGGGTCCTTGGCAATCCTGTAACAAAATCCATTGTTATATGGTCCCATTTCTATTCGGGTACCGGTAACAATTCCAATCGGCCCGCCGGTCTTCGGTGTTCAACTTTCACTTGTTGACATATAATACATCTTGAAACAAAGTCAACTATTTCTCTTTTCATGTTGTTCCACCAATAATTACATTTTAAATCCCGATACATCTTTGTTCCACCTGGGTGCACTGTATACTTTGATTTATGGGCCTCTTTCAGTATTTCTCCTTTCAACTCTTCAGCGTTAGGCACAACTATTCGGTCTTTATACCGTAAAACATCATTAATATCCATAGAAAACTCAGGTTTAAAGGTTCCATCTCTTTCTTTCACTTCTCTCTGTAACTCTAAATCTCTTTCTTGTTCCTCCTAGGTTCTCTGTAATAACACTGGTTTCACTTGTAAATTTGCAAGAATAATTCCTGACTCAGTAACAGATAACTCCCATGAACAGGCTTGCTCAATTAACTTCCATTCTTTCACCATTAAGCTAGCAACTTGTTCTTTCATACTTAGTGCATATGCAACAACATTGGCTTTACCTGGGTGATACTGAATCGTACAATGATAATCATTGATTACTTCCATCCACCTTCTCTGTCTCAAATTCAAATCTTGCTGAGAAAATAAGTTTTTCTAATTCTTATGATCAGTAAAAATCTCAAACTCAGCACCATACAAATAATGCCTCCACTTATGCAATGCGAACATAATTGCTGCTAACTCAAGATCATGTGTTGGATAATTCTGTTCATAAGGTTTCAACTTTCTTGAAGCATAAGCCACTACTTTGCCATCTTGCATCAAAACACAACCTAATCCTTCCTTTGAAGCATTGCTGTACACCACAAAATTCTTAGTTCCACTAGGCAAAGTCAAAATTGGAGCTGTAGTTAATCTCATTTTTAACTCCTAAAAACTCGCCTCACACTTATTGGTCCACCGATAAGCCACTTCCTTTCGAGTCAATGCAGATAGTGGTGCAACTATCCTTGAAAAATGTTGTACAAATCGACGATAATATCCCGCCAATCCCAAGAAACTTCTAACTTCTGGTACATTCTTTGGCACTTGCCAGTTCAAAACAGCTTCTATTTTAGACGGGTCAACAGTCACCCCAGCTTCAGACACTAGATGACCTAAGAAGGCCACTTGCTTTAACCAAAATTCACATTTGCTAAACTTAGCATACAATTTCTTATCCCGTAGTACTTGTAGTACAATCCTCAATTGACGCTCATGCTCCTCTGTACTTTTTGAATAGACCAAAATATCATCGATAAAAACTACTACAAACTGATCTAAAAACTCCTTAAAAATTCGATGCATTAAGTCCATAAAGGCTGCAGGAGCATTCGTTAATCCAAACTGCATGACAACAAATTCATAATGTCCATACCTTGTACGGAAAGCTGTCTTTGAAACATCTTCCTTTCTTATCCTTAATGGATGGTATCCAGATCTCATGTCTAACTTAGAAAATACCACCGCCCCTTTAACTGATCAAACAAATCATCTATGTGCAGTAGTGGATACTTATTTTTTTATTGTTACTCTATTCAACTGCCGATAATCCATGCACAACCTTATTGTACCATCTTTCCTTTTAACCAATAAAACTGGGGCTCCCCATGGTGATACACTAGGTCGAATAAACCCTTTATCTAGTAATTCTTGTAGCTGTGACTTCAACTCCCTCAATTCAACCAGAGCCATCCTATATGGTGCTTTTGAAATTGGGGTTGTTCCTGACAATAATTCTATCACAAATTCCATTTCCCGCTCAACTGGTAATGTTGTTACATCCTCAGGGAATACATCCACAAATTCATTTACTACAGGTACATCTTTTATTTTAACCTTTTCTTCCTGCTTGTCGACCATATAAGCTAAATATCCCACACAACCTCTAGAGAGTAACTTCTCTGCTCGAATAGCTGAAATAATATTCACACCCCCATCCTTTCTACCTTGGAAATTACATACTTATCCATCAAATGTAGTAAATGTCACAACCTTATGAAAACAATCTAGTGATGCCCGGTTAGATGACAACCAATCCATCCCTAACAATATATCAAATCCTCTCATAGGCAAAACAATCAAGTCAGCATATACCGTATGCTCATCCACAATCATTGCGCAAGATTTATATATCAGACTAACTAGAGTACTTTCTCTTAGAGGAGTAGTAACTTCCAACACATATGGTAGCAATTCAGGTTCTTGGGCTAACATGGGTGCCATATATGATGAAATGAACGAATGGGTAGAACCAGGATCAAATAGTACTCTAGCAACACATTGGAAAATAGTGAGTGTACCTTCAATAACTCCGCTAGTATCTCGAACCTCCTGAGATTCCAATGCATATGCTCGTCCTTGAACTCTTGGCTTCTCAGCATACCTTTGCGAATTCCCTCTACCCTGGTTATCTCGAGGCACCACTTGATTTACAGAATAAGGGCAATTTTTCCCGATATGTCCAGGCTGAGCACACCTAATACACAAGCCCATTTTTCTGCGACATTCATTCTCTGTCTGTCCAGTCCAATTACAATATAAACATTGGTCTCTAATTCTTGCATGCTTTGGCGGTTGCATGTTTGGTATCTCAGTCTGATTTCTCCTTTTATTATTATCACCTAGGGATGAAGCTGCAAAGCTAGCTTGACTACCAGTATAATCACTCATTTGATTACCTCGACTTCTTCCCTGACCATTTCCAAAGTAATTACGATTTCTTCCTTGTAAAGCCCTTTGAAAATTTCCCTGCCAAGTATTCCCTTGACCCTTTCCACCAGGGTTCACATTCCCACTATTACGGTTTCCCTGTCCACCATATGATGGTACTCTAAATAGCTCTGTATCAACATTCTTTTGCTTTTCCAAATCGTTCTCAATAGCCAGTGCTCTATCAACAACTGCCATATAAGTTTGTAACTGCAAAGGGATCAACTTATCCAGAAGATCCTTATTCAAGCCTTTAACAAACTTTCTTACTTTTCTTTCTTCTGTATCCATCAGATGCGGACAAAATCTAGCTAAGTCAGTAAACTGTGATTCATAAACTGATACTGACATATTTCGCTGTTTAAACTTTATAAAATTTACTTCTCTCTTCTCTTGGGTCACCGCTGGAACATACTTATTAGTGAACTCTCTTTTAAAGTTTTCCCAGGTTGACGGGACTCCTTCCCACTTCCACCTCATAGATAACAATTTCCACTATCTTTCTGCATTAGCCTCTAGCATAAAGGTAGTATACACCAATCTCTGAGAATTCGGAATCCTAGCGGTATCAAGAATTTTCTCCACTCTAGCCGACCATTCCTCAGCTATTGTTGGATCAGGCTTCCCAAAAAGTGGGTTCTTTATCAGTTTAACAAACCTATCAAGGATAAGACCCCCATCTCCCAACATCGGAGCAGTATTCAACATCTCTTAGGGTTGCTCAACTTGTTGACCACCTCTAACATTACCTTCATTCACTACGTCTTGCACATTTGTATCTAAAGGGGGATTTCCACCCATTTGTCTCATTTCTTCTACAACTTGCTGGAGTATCTGACAAGCCTCCAGTAATCCACTATTCGTCACATGATTATTATTTCCAGTGGAGTGCTCTTCTACATTTACTTGCGGGTTGTGCCCATCCTGACCTTCAACATTAAACTCAGAATTATTCCTTCTTTGAGTCCCTTCGTCGGCCATTTCTCTATTGTTTCCTTGATTTCGCGCTCAACGCTCTCGCTCCGTTTTAGGCCTACACACACAACTCCGTGTAAGTACCCCCATATAATATGAAATATTCAATAATCACTAACCACACAAGACCTTAGGATCTTATCCCAACCTTTAACTACGTTCTGATACCACAACTGTAACGCCCCAACTTAGGGTTATCTCAACCCGGCTGGAGCATTACAACACAACAACTAATCACAACATCTTGAAAATACAACTCATTCTACAACCACTTGTAATTAAACCATATTGTACAAAACTAAAGAGTTTACTTTTACAAAACAAACCTAGTAAACTCTCTGCCAGATCTCAGAGTTGACATACTGCTCTATTCAAGTACAACTTAGTTCACAAATGTACAAGCGTCCCCTTGCCCGTCTTCTCACCATGCCTCACACATTTTCCTTGCCTTTCGAGGGGTCGGCTCCTTGATCTAAAATATTATGGATAAAAACCCGTCAGCCCACTGGCTCAGTAAGATAATCAAAGACATTTAATGTAACTTTCAACTCAAGAATATTGATAAGGCATGCTATTACAATTCAATCATATTAAGCAGTTCTTAATGTGCACATAACACATATCACATGTTCACACTTAGTTGAGCATCACAAGAGTTTACCATTCTCGAATTCAGTCCCTTCAATAGACCACCCTTATGCCACAACACCCGGGATATAATATCACAACCTTTGCCTTGGCCAAAGGCAAAGTAACCGAAAACAATGGAACACCGTTACTGCCTCGGGTAGCAATCGGAGATACAATTGCTGGGCTCATACGGTGCACCGCTATTCGAACACAATCAAATCAACCCTCAATCATTTGAATGGGGTAACAAAATAATCATCAACAATATATCAATCATCCCTTACAATAAAAGGATATAACATGCTCATGTACAAGAAAATAAATCATTTCATACATGTAATCGTAATCTTCATTTACTTGCAGTATAAAACTTAGCTATCAAATATTTAGTCACTTTCATCATATAACATCATCTTTATAACATCTTAAACATGAAATATAAGTCCTTTATATTCAGTAGCTTAACTTTAATTATAACATGTCAAAAATCATTACTAACCATGTCTAGTTTGACATAATTTCATAATTCACACGTACCGTAAACTATCTCACGTTTTCATAATCTCCAATATGTTAAACATGAATAGATTCATTTATTAACAAGTCTCTAACAAGTATTCTAAAGTTTGAAAAAGAATTCATGCTAAAAAATTACGCTAACATGGCATATATCCATATTCATGTCTTAAAAGCCCATTAAAAAGCTTTAACTATCTTACCTTAAATAAGAGATGAAAGAACCAAATTTTCAGATTTGAAACACCTTCAAAAATACTCCTCAAAACACGTTCGAAACACTATTTGAAGCTCATATAAACTTTCCAAATCAACTGCTTGAGGTTCACTTTAAAAAACAAGCCTTAATTCTAAATTTTTTGAGGTTTTTGATTGCTTTTCTTACACTTTTCTCTCAAAAACGAGGTAAGAAGATTCGAGCATGTCAATTAGGTCTTTTAAATGAAATTAGAAGTAAAAAGGAAGTCTCAAGGGAAGGTGAAGAGGTAAAAAAGTCAAGTACGACGAGCCTTGAAGGACGAGGTGGCAAGACACGGTCGTGCCACTTAACAAGTACGACAAGGCTCAAAGAACGAGGTGGCAAGACACGGTCATGCCACTTAACAAGCACGACAAGGCTCAAAGCACGACAAGGCTCGAACCACGACGTGTCGCCATAAGATGTTGACACGTCACAAGCACAAGGTGGCACAATTCTTTGCAAAAAACAAAATAATTCACAGGCAGTCCGGTCAACAACCGATTACTCTCAACTAGAGTTTTCACCATTTCACATAAAGTGATTTATCTAGTCATACTTAAATATGTAACCAAAGTATATAAAATGTTGGGGTTCTCACAAGGCTAGTCAGAACGATGCTTGCAAAACATGGACTATTTCAGAATCAAGATGCGCGTCCCTGTTGATCTTCCTACATTACCTCTAGTCTTCATTCAGCTCCTAGATGGCATGGGCTCTTATACACTGTGGTGTGCATATGAGCATGTTTTCAAGATTTGCTACAGATGCTTGGTCACAAAAATATATTTTGCAAATCATTCTTGATGGGTGTTATGGACTCCTTGAATCAGCTTACCTACCATCTACCTGGACTGAATGTTTATGACACCTTCTTTATCACTGTTCACCAAATCTCTTCGAGCCTTACCCAACTCTGACTGATATTGCACATCCCGAATATCTATCTCTACTGATGGTAATGGAATCCATTTGACACAATTGTATGTCGTTTTCTCTCTGACGTCTTCTGTGGCTTTAAGTGTCACTGATCTTTTTGCCACCACATAATCATCTCTCAGTGGTAGTGACTCTGACACGGTTGATTTACCTATGGATGCAGTTGAACCTCAAGAAAATCCCACGCACACGGCTGCTGTGACATGGGCCTATATGGAACAACCTCTGGAATTTCTAATTCAAGAGATAAGATAGATGCTTAAGCCGAGCCTCAATTTACCTGATGAAATGGAATAACAAGAAGTTATTCATCTCTTAGAGGCTCATCACAATCTGGAACTATAAGATTTGGATTTGAAATACTTATCCGAAAACTCTTCAATCGAAATGAACGAACCAATTGATGATCAATAAGAAATTAACTGGACTATTTGGTTCCTGGCAAATGAATCTTCACCAAAAATTTGATCGGGATAATCTTACCCTGGGATGGTGTGTGGATTTACTGGCGCACGCCTTGGGGTCTTCACGTGTGGGAAGGACCAAGCTATCAGAGACAATTAAAGAGAAGGATTTTCCTATCATCACACCTGGTCTTCTTGGTGACCCAGCAATTAGTGTTATGGGTACTGCAGTTCATGGAGATGGCAGGTGTTGCAGCTAAAAACTGGATCGGGAACCACACCAGAAATCAGGCCTGCAAAAGAGAACACGGAGTGACCGCCGGGTGGGGTTCCAGCGGGGGAACGCTCCGATGCTTAAGTCAGAGATGGCTAACAATGTAGAACTCTGAGAAGCAATAAAGACACAATGTATATGTGTGTGAACTTGTCCTTACCTGAGAGGCTTGACCCCTTTATATAGTGGTAGAAGGAGGAGTCCTAGTAGGACTGGGCTTTGACCAATTCTAATCAAAATCTAATTAGGATCCTAGAGGATCTCATGTCAATCTGAACTGATAGAGTCAAAGCCTCTTTAGGATTCTGCCCGGTGATTGATACGGTAAATGCCATATCAGTAATGAGCCAGTATGGGTTACGTGTCATAACTGCCACGTGTCGTTCGTAGATTGGAGGAATATTTTTAGCTATATCATATGCCCCCTGCTTTTGCCAGCGTTAATGAAGTGGGTGGAAGCACACTTTTTCCACTAGTGATAGCGAAATATGCCAAAAACAGAATTGAATCTGTTTGTCTAGCATTTTAAATATCCAAAGAGTGCTCTGCTCAGACATAGTTCTGCTCGGACGAGATCCTGTTCGGACAGAATTCTGCTCAGACGGGATTCTGTTCGGACAGAATTCTGCTCGGCCGTTGTCACTCTGCTCGGACAGAGTGTTCGGGCGAAATTCTGTTCGGACATAATTCTGCTCGGACGTTGTCACTCTTCTCGGGCATAGTGTTCGGACGAGGTTCTGTTTGGACAGAATTCTGCTCGGACGGGATTCTCTTCGGACAGAATTCTGCTCGGCTGTTGTCACTCAGCTCGGGCAGAGTGTTCAGACGAAATTCTGTTCGAACACGATTTTGCTCGACCGTTGTCACTCTGCTCAGGCAGAGTGTTCGAACGGGATTCTGTTCGGACAGAATTCTGTTCGACCATTGTAACTCTGCTCGGGCAAAGTGTTCGGATGAAATTTTGTTGGGACAGAATTCTGCTCGGCCGTGGTCACTCTGCTCGGGCTGAGTGTTCAGACGGGATTCTGTTTGGACAGAATTCTGCTCGGCTGTTGTTACTCTGCTCGTGCAGAGTGTTCGGACGGGATTCTATTTGGCCAGAATTCTACTCGACTGTTGTCACTTTGCTCGGGCAGAGTGTTCGGACATGATTTTGTTCGGACAGAATTCTGCTCGGCCGTTGTCACTCTGCTCGGGCAGAATGTTTGGACGAGATTCTGTTCGGCCAGAATTCTGCTCGGCCGTTGTCACTCTGCTAGGGCAGAGCGTTCGGATGCGATTCTGCTCGGGCAGAATTCTGTTCGGCCCTTGCCACTCTGCTCGGGCAGAGTGTTCAGACGGGGTTCTGCTCGGCCAAATTCTTGGTACCCTCCACGTGTCTCCTTCTCCATTGATGTCTTTGAGCGGGATTTGAAAATTTTAAGTTTCTCTACTCTTCAACTTGTGACACGTGTGGGGTAGATGAACCGTTGCGTTTCCCCAGGAACGGTTACTTGGGGTTTCTCTATAAAAAGAGAACTCTCACTTCATTTTTCCTTCACTCGAAATTTTTTTAGAAGCACACTACGCTTCAAGTAAGTCTTTTTCCTCTCTTCTTTCTGTTCAGCACTTCAAGTTTTTCATAGTTTCCTAGTTTGGGTAGAAAACATGTCTGAAACTTCAGTGTCTGTTTCCTTGTCCGAAGAGAGTAGTTCATCTTCGAGTTCGGAACGAGTTCCAACTACAGGAAGTGAAGTTGGAACTCCCAATCCACAACTACCACTACCTTCAACTTCCCATCCATTCCAACCTTCAACTTCTCAACCATTACCACCTCCATCTTCTCAACCTTCGCACTCTTTGTCTAGAAAAAATGCCTTGGGAGATGTAAAGGATCAAGCTGACGATAAGGCTAATCCCAAACCTTGGTATACTACTGACAAGAAGTCAGGCAAGATGTCTACCGAAGATCTGCAGAAATTAATTCGAGAATATCCTCTTCGTGAAGGTTGGTATGCTCATCTCCCTGGTTTGCAAGAACCATCTAACTACGGCACAAAGTTTGAAATGGGTGTCTACGAAAAGCAGGTGAAGTCTGGGTATAGGCTTCCTCTTCACCCTTTTGCTCTTCGTTTCTTCGAGCATTATCGCATGGCTCCCGGGCAGCTTATTCCAAATGGTTGGAGGAAGCTTGCCGGCCTTATATATTTGGTCCAGACTTCAGGCTACAAACCAGATGCAACCGATTTTATGAGAGTGTTCTTTGAAATCTGTTTTGTCAAAGGAGTCGCCAACTGCCCGGGATGGTATTACATTCTTAGTAGGCAACGGCTTCTGAAGGGAGGCCCGAAGTCCAATAAAGGCTGGCATTTTAGATACTTCTTCGTTGGCCGCCTGGATAAGGGGGAGCTTCCGTTTAATAGAGACTGGAATCCTTTCTGTAAGGATTTCGAAAATCCTGGCAAGCCTACTCCCAACAACCAGACTAAGCATATACTTAGCCATATTAAGCTTCGAGGAGGTCTTTGCATAAAGGAGCCTCTTTCGGAGGAGCAATTGGAGTGGGCAAAGATCATTCCTCCAAGGCCCATTCCAGCTAGTCTTCTGATTCCTTCTCATTCTCGTGCTATTCCTAGCATGACATCTGTCGAGACCCTTCCTCTAGGTGTGCTTTATGGAAGTTATTGATTTCAATTTGGTTTCTATGTTTATTCCCGTACTGATTTCTTTCTTCATTGCAGAAATGGCTAGCGGAAGTGGAAAATCGCCACAAGGAGGCTTTCTTGGTGTTCTTCAGAAAGCTAAGGGGAAGCGCAAGGAGAAATAGCCAAGTGCGGAGTTGCCCCCTGTTCCTAAGAGGACTAGAGTTACTCTTCCAGAACGTTCTCCATGTATCTTGGAGCAAGTGTCCATTGATGACGATCCTATCTTTCGACCGAGGTGGACACTTAGGTGCGATGACCTTGGGATGCCGGATAGCTAGGTCTCGGAGCAGCATCTTCTTCATGGGATTCTTCCTCGAGACGAGGAGGTCTTCCAGACTCAGACACACAAGACCTTTGCCTGCTCCTTTGCCCAGGCCGTCTATATGGTAACGTCCTTTGTCTCAACTAGGTTTCTGTTTTGTTTTCAACTTTCATTTAGCTGATGGTTCCAATCTTCATTCCAGATGTACACTAGCGGTTCTGAGATGCTTTCTCGCTTTGAGATGGTGAGGCAGGTGGCAGCAGATGAGGCTCAACAGAAGAGGGAAGCTGTTAAGGAGGCACAAGAAGCTTCTCATCGTGCTGAAGAGCTAACCAAGCAAGAGGCAAATCATCTTGCTCAGATTGTGACTCTGGAGAAGAGGCTGGAGCGAGTCAAGAGGAAGGCAGCAGAAGAAGTGACCAAGGCTCGTGACCAAGGCATCCGCGACTTCTTGGATGGAAATGCTGGGGATGAGTGGCTAAAGAAGTGGACCGACGATGGCCTTGAGATTTATGAGCTTGGCTTCGCGAAGGCCAATGAGATATTTGCCGAGCGCTTTCCTGACATCCCTTTGGGTGACTTTGTTCTGCCTGCGATAGTGTCTCCATCTGGAGAGACTGTTATGCCTTCAGATGCAGGGGATGCCGCAGCTTCTCATCTTCCGGGGGAAGGTCCTTCTGGTGATGCCCTCGAGCCTTAGAGTTTAGCCTTTGTATCTAGGCTTTGTGCTTTATACAAACAGAGAATTTTGATGCCCGTTTAGGCTTATTGTAAAACTCTTTATCTTTTATTTCATGCTGTTATGCTTTACTATGTGTTTCTCATGGTTTGTCTTTACCATGCCGATCAAAGAACAAGGAAGCACTCATTATCGAAGACCTCCGGGAAGATACAAAAATACAAAGGGGAGAACCAGTTGAAGATCTTGTAAACATTGAAGTTTATCGCAGAGAAGAAAACAAAACTGTCCGGATAGGTTCAAATCTTAAGGAAGACACCAACCTCGAGCTGGTTAACCTATTGAGAACCTATGTGGATATTTTTGCATGGACAGCCGCAGACATGCCAGGAATTGATCCCGAAATCATTACCCATAGGCTAAATGTTGACCCATCCAGAAAACCTGTTAAGCAGAAGAAGAGGACTTTTGCGCCAGAAAGACAGGAGAAGATTGAAGAAGAGGTAGATAAACTTCTAGCTGCCAACTTTATTAAAGAGATCTACTACCCGGATTGGATCGCCAACGTCGTCATGGTTCTAAAGTCGGGCGACAAATGGCGAATTTGTATCAATTACACAAATCTCAACAAAGCATGCCCGAAGGATAGCTACCCTCTTCCAAGAATCGACCTTCTGATCGACGCTACTTCGGGCCACGAATTGCTTAGTTTCATGGATGCATATTCTGGTTATAACCAGATCATGATGCACGAAGACGATGTCCCCAAAACTTCGTTCATCACAGAAAGAGGGTTATATTGTTATAAAGTAATGCCCTTTGGACTCAAGAACGCTGGGGCAACCTACCAGCGCCTGGTGAACATGATCTTTCGAGACCTGATAAAAAAGAACATGGAGGTCTATGTTGATGATATGCTCGTAAAGAGTATAAAGTCTGAATTCCATGTGGAAGACTTGAAAGAAACTTTTGATATCCTTCGAAAGTATAGAATGAAGCTGAACCGGCTCAAATGCGCTTTCGGAGTTGGATCAGGGAAATTTTTGGGGTTTATTATTTCTCAACGAGGAATTGAGGCAAACCCAGAAAAGATAAAAGTCATTCAAGCCATGACGCCTCCAAAACCATCAAACAAGTGCAAGAGTTAACAGGAAGGGTTGCAGCCTTGGGAAGGTTCATGGCACGATCAGCTGAACGATGCTCGCCATTCTTTAAAGCCATCAGAAAAGCAAAGAATTTTGTTTGGACGGACAATTGTCAGAAATCGTTCGAAGAGCTGAAAACACACTTAAGTTCTCCGCCCCTACTTTCGAAACCACTCCCTGGAGAAGACTTGTTAATATACCTCTCGGTCACCGAAGTCGCAGTCAGCACTGTTTTAATCAGAGAGAAAGATGGAGTCTAGAAACCCATCTATTACGTCAACAAAGTCTTACAAGATGTGGAGGCAAGATATCCGAAGATCGACAAGATTGCCCTAGCCCTTATCATATCAGCTAGGCGTCTTCGACCATATTTTCAGTCTCATACCATTGTCGTTCTGACAGACCAACCACTCAGAAAGGTATTGCTGAGCCCTGAGGCATCAGAAAGATTGGTAAACTGGTCCGTTGAGTTGGGAGAATTCGATCTCCAGTATAAACCTCGCACTGCAATTAAAGCTCAAGCCCTAGCGGACTTTATTGTCGAGTGCACGTTACTCGAAGACCCACCTCAATTGGTGATCTCTGAGGTTATAGATCCTTGGAATCTTTATGTAGATGGTTCTTCAGCTGTTGGCAGTAGTGGAGCCAGGATTATTCTTATAAGTCCAGAAGGTTTTACTATTGAGTTCGCACTTCGTTTTGGATTTGAAGCCTCAAATAGCGAAGCCGAATATGAGGCTCTTCTCGCGGGAATAAGGCTAGCACATGCCTTAAAGGTGGACTCCCTATCAGTTCATAGCGATTCCCAACTGGTGGTCAATCATGTCTTGGGAGATTACGAAGCCAGAGACGAAAGAATGGCTCAATATCTCAACTTAGTTAAAACTTCAGCTGTGAAGTTTCAAAACTTCACCATTCACCAAATCCCTCGAGACCAGAATACTCAAGCAGATACATTATCAAGACTCGCTTCCGCTGAAGAAATGGAGGTCCGACGCCCCGTATACCTTGACTTCCTTAAGGATCGCAGTATCAGTTCTCATGCTGAGATTGAAATCATAGATCAAGAACCCTGTTGGATGGACATGATCATCAAATACCTGTCCACGGGCCAAGTGAAAGACATGAGGCGAGGAACCTTTGTGTCAAAGCTGCTAGGTATGCTTTAGTTGAAGGTACTCTATACAAGAAATCATTCAGCCTTCCTTACCTCAGATGTCTACGCCCATCAGAATCCCTATACGCATTACAAGAAGTACATGAAGGGATATGCGGTCAACATCTTGGGGGAAGGACATTGGCACAGAAAATCTTAAGGCAAGGATATTACTGGCCTACGATGCAGAAAGACGCCATCGAATTCACACGAAGATGCGACAAGTGTCAGAAGTTTGCACCGGTTTCTCATACACCAGTTGCTCCTTTAACTTCAGTTGTTTCCCCCATCCCCTTTGCTGTATGGGGAATGGATCTACTATGACCTTTTTCCATGGCGTCTGGGCAACGACGGTTTGTGATTGTGGCAATAGACTACTTCACCAAATGGACCGAAGCAGAATCTATGGCAACCATTACTTCAGCTAAGTGTGAAGACTTCTTTTGGAAAAACGTCATCTGCCGTTTTGGAGTGCCAAGAGCTTTGGTCGTTCGGAAAATAGTTTGACAACAACAATTTTCGAACCTTTTGTTCGAACCTTTCGATCGATTTAAGATTCACTTCACTAGCTCATCCACAATCTAATGGTCAGACTGAAAACATGAATCGAAGCATCTTACAAGGGTTGAAGAAGAAGCTAGATGAAGCTAAAGGCGCATGGGTGGATGAACTCCCCAAAGTGTTGTGGGCCTATCGAACAACTTCACATTCGGTCACAGAAGAAACGCCTTTCTCGCTCTGCTATGGAACAGAAGCAATGTTGCCAATTGAGATAAGAGTTCCAACGATACGGGCCTTACATTTCAACGAATTAAACAATGAAGTTGGACTCCGAGCAAATCTTGATTTAGTGGAAGAGGCCCAAACTCAAGCCCATGTACGATCCGTTGCCATAAAACAACGAGTCGCATGATATCCAAGCAGTTTAACGAGGGAGATTTAGTCCTTCGCAAATTGGAAGTCTTGAATCCAAAAGCAGCAACGGGAAAGCTATCTCCAAAGGCGCCTATGCACTGGGTACACTTTCGGGAGAGTCCATCCCTCGCACTTGGAATTCTGAGAACTTGCACAGATATTACCAGTAGTGTCTTGGCCTGAGCCAAAACACTTCCTTTTTTGGGGGATAAGGGGCACAGACCTTGTTAGAACTCCAAGTAGTTTTTAGCAGATTTTTTTGAATAAATGGGTTGTTAAGCAATCCAATGTAAACTTTTACTCGAGCAATAAAGTTATTTTTCTCAGTATTGTTGTAATGTAAGCTTAACCAAAACATTCTGTCCGAACAGAGTGATGGCCGAACACTCTGCCCGAACAGAGTGATAAGCTTAGCCAAAACAATCTGCCTGAACAGAGTGATGGCCAAACACTCTACCCGAACAGAGTGATCAACTTCGCCAAAGCATTCTGTCTGAACAGAGTGATGGCCGAACACTCTGCCCGAACAGAGTGATCAATTTAGCCAAAACGTTCTGTCCGAACAGAGTGATAGCCGAACACTCTGCCCGAACAGAGTGATAAGCTTAGCCAAAACACTCTGCCCGAACAGAGTGATCAACTTCGCCAAAACATTCTGTCCGAACAGAGTGATGGCCGAACACTCTGCCCGAACAGAGTGATCAATTTAGCCAAAACGTTCTGTCCGAACAGAGTGATGGTCGAACACTCTGCCCGAACAGAGTGATCAATTTAGCCAAAACGTTCTGTCTGAACAGAGTGATGGCCGAACACTCTTGGGTTTTACAAAAATACAAGAGTAGGCCAAACGGATTAGCTACAGATCTAAATCCGTGAAGAAATAAAAGTTAATGGGGGCACCGTCACTCCACAAAAGCTTTTGCCTCTTCAAAATTTAGGCCGAGCGAGGGTGCTCGACTTCTTTGCCAACTCTTTAAGTGACGAATAAAGGGTTTGAGTCAAAGTAAAAATCAATAATAATGTGTGAATGGTAAAGACAAACCATGAGAAACACATAGTAAAGCATTTGTCGCCATTTGTTGCCCGATTTTGGAACCATGACGACGTTGGCGATCCAATCCGGGTAGTAGATCTCTTTAATGAAGTTGGCAGCTAGAAGTTTATCTACCTCTTCTTCAATCTTCTCCTGTCTTTCTGGCATAAAAGTCTTCTTCTTCTTCTTCTTCTTTTACTTAACAGGTTTTCTGGATGGGTCAACATTTAGCCTATGGGTAATGATTTCGGGATCAATTCCTGGCATGTCTACTGTTGTCCATGCAAAAATATCCGCATAGGTTCTCAATAGGTTAACCAGCTCGAGCTTGGTGTCTTCCTTAAGATTTGAACCTATCCCCTTAAGATTTGAACCTATCCGGATAGTTTTGTTTTCTTCTCCGGGATAAACTTCAATGTTTACAAGATCTTCAATTGGTTCTCCCCTTTGTATTTTTTTATCTTCCTGGAGGTCTTCGATAATGAGTGCTTCCTTGTTCCTTGATCGGCATGAAGTTACGTAGCACTGACGAGCTGTAGTCTGGTCTCCTTTCGCCTCTCCAATCCCGTGTTCCGTGGGGAACTTCATCTTGAGGTGATAAGTCGACACTACAACTTGTAACTGATTGAGTGCTGGTGGCCCCATTATGGCATTGTATGCTGAGGGGACCTTTACCACCACAAAATCAAGCATGAAGTTGGCTTGTGCCGGAGGTGTGCCAATCGTAACTGGGAGTGCGATAATACCTTCGGCTGCAACTGGATGATTGGAGAATCCATACAACGGTGTATCCATCTTTCGAAAACGGTCCGTTGAGATGTTCATTTTCTTTAATGCATCATAAAATAAGACTTTTGCGGAACTTCCGTTATCAATCAGGACACACTTTACATCAAAGTTCCCAGCCTTCATGGTGATGACTAATGTATCATCATGAGGAGTTTTTATATCCTGTGAATCTTCATTAGAAAAGGTGATCGCTACTACGGGTACCGTCTTCTATTTCTTATTTGGGGGCTGACTTGTTATGCACACTTATCTGGTGTATGCTTTTTGAGCCTGTCCTGATGAACCTCCTGCGGCTAATCCTCCGGATATAGTGTTGATTGTACCCACATTCTCTTCCCGGTCTTCTCTTTCTTCTATGGCCGGAGGCGTCTCTTGTCTTCTTTCTCTAGGAGCTACAAATTTCCTCAACTGGCCACGCTTGATAATGTCCTCAATTGCTCGTTTAAGCGACCCGCAATTGTCAGTTGTGTGGCCATGATCGTTGTGAAAGTGACACCATAAATCTTTGTTTCTTTTATTTGGTCGAGATTTCAGTTTGTCGGGCCACTGGAGAGCCTTGTTGTCTTTGATCTCGTGAAGAATTTGTGATGGTTTTGCGTTGAGAGGTGTCAGATTTTTCCAAGCAAACAGCTCTTTCGGACGCCGCTCATCACGCTTAGAACGCTTTGCTGACTTTCCTTCCTGGGGAGTTACCTCTTGAGGTCGTTTCTTCTTTTCTTCTCCACGTCGTTCTCTGTGTGTCTCCAAGTATTCTTCAGCTTGAATATATTTGTTAGCCTTCTCGAGAAGGGCTTTCATGTTACCTGGAGGACTTTTGTTCACAGAGAATGCGAACTTAGATGTGGGTCGAAGGCCTCGGAGGAATGCAGTATAATTCACGGACTCATCCAAGTTATCGATTTCCAAAGTGGCTGTGCTGAATCGTCCGAGAAAGCATGCCAAAGACTCATTTTTCTCTTGCATAATGTTCAGCAGACTCGCCGAGTTCTTCCTTTGAGAGCGATTGCTTATAAAGTGCTTCTGAAAGAGATCCGCTAATTGGCCAAATGAGTAGATGGATCTTGGTTGTAGAGATCACATTGAGGCATACGAAAATTGGGAGGCAGTTTTGCTTTTTGGATGGCCTCTGACAACAGATATTCAGATTCATCCCTTGGGGGAGATCGTTCTGGAGAATGATATCTCGGGACCACCTTCCAGGAGTCTCGTTCTCGGGAACGAGACTCAGGCGCCCTCTTCCTGTGGGTAGATATTCAAGGGGTCTCAGCTCTGGCGACCAGTTCGGGAGAGGAGTTGGTACCATCTTCGGCTGATGGATCACGTCAATAACAAGATCCACTCCTGGTTAGGTGATCTCCGCTATTTTCTTTGGCATTGTAAGTTGGATCGGCTGTTGATTGGTATTTGCGGCCGTAACTCGATCTGGAGGTGAGACGAAGACGGAGGTCACTGGGGTCAAGATGAGAATGGTGAGTGGACGGCGGAGCCACTACCATGTCGAGTTTTTGTTGAAGAGTGTTCACGACATATTTTAATTTGTGGATCTCTTTCGTAAGGTCGTTATGATGTGTTTTGAATAGCTGTCGGTTTAGGTTATGACGAAGGTCCCCATTTTTTAAAGTAGACGCTGGAGATCGCTTTCTCCGAGGTCTGATTTTTGATTCGGGAGTCGCAGAGGTTACGTTCACGTATGCGTCTTCTGCAGAACCGGCATGACGATGTGAAGGTGTCGAATGCCGGTCGCAACTGAGTCGACAAGATCTGCTTGTTCGGGCGTGACGGTTTTGAGGGCGACTATGCAAAGAGTCGCTGGAAGAAGAATGATTGGTCATGTTCCCTGTAGTAGTCCCACGGATGGCGCCAATCTGTTGCAGCTAAAAATTGGATCGAGAACCACACCAGAAATCAGGTCTGCAAAAGAGAACACGGAGTGATCTCCGGGTGGGGTTCCGGCGGGGGAATGCTCCGATGCTTAAGTCAGAGATGGCTAACAATGTAGAACTCTGAGAAGCAATAAAGACACAATGTATATGTGTGTGAACTTGTCCTTACTTGAGGGGTTTGACCCCTTTATATAGTGGTAGAAGGAGGAGTCCTAGTAGGACTGGGCTTTGACCAACTCTAATCAAAATCTAATTAGGATCCTAGAGGATCTCATGTCAATATGAACTGATAGAGTCATAGCCTCTTTAGGATTCTGCCCGGTGATTGATACGGTAAATGCCATATCAGTAATGAGCCAGTATGGGTTACGTGTCATTACTACCAAGTGTCGTCCGTAGATTGGAGGGATATTTTTAGCTATATCAGCAGGCAAGGGTATGCTCTATAGGCCACTTGCGAAAATTTATCAGACTCTAAGTTGACCTATAGTCTGCTAGTGACTGAAGAAGCATCAACTATGAGCCAATAGATTAATATATAGGATGGTGTTTGGCCAGGCCTGTCCGAACCTAATGGGCCTCTTAAAACTATTGTAGATTAATCCATATCTGCTTTTGTATACCTTAAGAAAAATTTATCTGGACTTTCTACTAATGAATCTAAATTATTATTCAACAGCTCAAGCCCTTTGGTCATCACTTCTTCGAGACAACAATCTGCTCCAGCTAAAGAGGAAGCCTTTATCTTAGCCACCCCTATCTTGTATGAAGAAGTCCACCACCGTGAAGGGAAACTGCCTCTTATCCCTGTGATGGACATCGACTCGGATGATAGTCGTCAAAACAAAATCTCAGATCTACCACTCTCTGGCATTAATTTCTCAGCTATACTGGATGCCTTTACGCTGAAAATACTCAAAAGTTATATGCCCGCAGCTAAAGATGATATTTCTCTTAAAATTAAATTCACAAAGCAGATCATCGCCAACTCGGATAATCTATTGGCTTCTGATCTGATTGCGAAGAATGATACACATGAGACATCCGTAACACAAGATTCTAACTTCTCGGGGGAATTATATTTCACGCACCAGAGGACTTCACTGATGATAGTGATGAGAACTTTATCCCTATCACCATACCATGATATCTCAGGCTACTAGTTTTACCAGTTTTGGATTGGCTCCATGTGATATGAAGACATTTATTATCCATGCAAAACCACAAAAAAAGGACAACTACTAAAGTGGTGGAAACATCTATAAGTTCTTCTAGGAAGCGGCACCGTTCTGCCTCTCCTGAACTTGCCTATACTCATGTAGGTAACCCTTAAAGCTATCTCACTGCACTTTCTAATTCGTTACTTGCTGCTTTATTATGTTACCATTATATGTTGGTTCATTATCTGAGTGTACGAATACATTGGAAAAAAATTGTCTACAAGAAAATGTAGTTACCTACCTTCTTTATCTTTCTTAAGCTCCGAACCACTGACGTAAAAAGCCTGCTTGCGACCTAACTTTTATTGCTTTCCACACATCAAGCCAAGTAAGAGGACATCTGTAGTGATGTCTACACACCTTTTGAAGTTCACTAGCAAAAGATACGAACTTGTTGTGGTTGATCCTTGTAGTTATCACACCTCTCCATTACCTTGCCTTAGAGAACTTCTTCTCCATCTGTAATCTAGTACCTATGTCTTCAACTCCTTTGGAATTAGTAAAGGAGTCCTATCGCAACCTTCATACATCAAATATCTATATACTCTCCTCTAAGTTTTGGGTGTTGCCCCTGAGCAACCCCTTCACCTCCAATGAAGTTCCTCTACTGGAACTGTAGAGGTCACGGACAACCTTTGACAGTTAGGGCAGCTTCTAAATTTGTCAGATCATACAAACCTAAGTGTCTTTTTCTTCAAGAAACCAAACTTGCAATGAATGTTGTCTCTTCTAAGTTTCTCAAACTAGGGTATACTACTTCTTTGTATGGATCCTATCAGTATTCTGGGTACAAAAAGTGGTCTTTTGGTTAGATGGATGGAAAGAATTTTGGCTACAATTCTCTATATTGGAAAGCACATTATATTGTTGAATTCTCCTCTTGCCATGAACCTCTTTGGATTATGGGTTTTGTATACGATCACACTTTACTGTCTAAACAAAAAAGGACTTGGGAACTCATTACCTCTGTATTATCCTCAATCAAATTGCCGCTCCTTTTTGGTGGCGACTTTAATCAAGTACTGTCACCTATGGACAAGACTGGACTTCAGCACCTTAATCCCACAGGTAGTAATCACCTTGCAAATTTTCTTTTTTCTAATCATTTAGTGGATTGCAAATGATTAGGACCCACCTTCACGTGGTCCAATAACCACTAGGAACCTTTCTGCATCTATGAAAAGCTAGGTCATGCCCTAAAAGTGGATGATTAGATCGTAACATATATTACAGTACGATTGAGACAGAGATGTCATGACAAGTCCATGACTAATTACTTACAAAACCAAGATTCTAACACCGTACAATAGGTATTTATAAGTTTGATAGAATACCTGCTTGTACCCAATCTTGGAATGCCCAAGTCCGTGTGATGAGAGCAAATTTAGACAGGAAAAGAGCCTCCCACATGTGATTAAGGGCTACAAAGGATCGAAAGCTTGACATCATCACAGAAAAGTCAGACAAGATCGGTGCCACTATATCCAGGATATTAGATGCCTCTGTGAGCTTGGCCAGCTTTATTCAGAAGTAGGCCTTTCCAGCCTACACAATAGTTCTGGATTTGATGAAGGAGGTTGCCGAATAATTCTTTCTTGCTCGCTATTATATCTAGAGAGCTGCCCGGATAGGTGCTAAAATTATCGTACAGCGAAATACCCATAAGTTGCTGAAATAATATTTTTGCCAGGGTTAGTATTGGGACTGACGGTAAGGGTGGATTTTGGGTGATTGATAAGTTGACCTGATTCCTTGTAATAATTATCCAGCAGGCAATGTAAATTTATACAAATGATAAGGGTTAGTTTAGTAAAAAGTAAAAAATTATCTGCAAAGAATAGATGATTAAAGGAGGGACTCCTCTATCCAACTTTGAAACTAGGGATCTCCCCGGTTCCTTGAGCTCAAAAAGGGCATATAGAAAGGACCTCGACCAAAGTAAAATAGATAAGGTGAGAGGGGATCCCCTTGTCTCAACCCCCAAGATAGTTAGAACCGTTGAGTAGGTGAATCGTTGACCAGGATTTCATAAGTAATAGTAGAGACACAAGTTAGAACAAGATGGTTAATATGTTCTGAGAATTTAAATTTTTGCAAAATTGCTTCTAAGAATTTCCAATTGACTCATTCATATGCTTTGCTCATGTCCATTTAGATGGCCCCCAAAATCATCTTAGCATGCTTAATGGCTCTTATTTTGTTAACAAGTTCTTAACCAATAAGAATATGATCTATGATCTATCGGCCCAGGATAAAAGCATTTTGAAGTTCCAAAATTAGGCCATCTAAGGTTTCCTTAACACGGTTAACCAGGAATTTGGGAATGATTTTTAAATAAGGTGTTGGAGAGACTAATCAGTCAAAAATCTGAGGGATGCTCTGGATTCTATTTCTTCAGAATAAAAGCAATGTAAGTTTTGATTTGCTTCCTTCAGCATATGGCCAGACTGAAGAACAAATAAAACAGCTGCAATTATAGAAGAGTCCATGAAATCCTAACATTGTTGATTATGATAGCTGGTATACCATTCGGCCCAGGGCTGTATGGATTTCAATAACAATAAACGGGCAACCTATCATATTAATTTGTCTTTTAGACAAGTGTTAGTAATGAATCGATTGAGGAGAAAGGTTTTAAAGGTGAGGAAATAGTAATTGTTGGGTAGAAAATTGACTGAAAATGTTTTAGCAAATAAGAAAAAAATGCTTTTGTGTTCAAGAATGGGTGAACCATTTTCATCTAATAGAGAGAGAATCATGTCGTTGTTACGGTGGATGATGGTGTATGAAGAATTTGGTGTTACAATCCCCATGTCGTAGTTATTTATATCTAGATTTTTGGACCTATAAGATTTTCTCACAATCCAAAAGCCAATCTAGTTTATTCTTTGCATTTTGTTCCATCTTATGGGCATTCAAAGAAGGTAAGAGAGATTGGAAGTGAATGATATGTGCCTTTGCATCTGTGATCTGTGCATCAATATTACCAAATCTTTGCTTAATTCAAATTGACATAAGATTCAGCATGCTTTTCCCTTTATTGATTAATATATACATTAACGAACCATAAATTGGTGAGGCCCACACAGATTAAATTACCTCCTTGCTTTGATGGTTATGGAGCCACACGGCTTCAATATTGTGGGTATGGGAATAAAATTTTGTTGGGGCAGTGTGTCTATCAGGATATGAGCATGATCTGAGGTTTGAATTCCGAGATTGGTTAAACAAACGTGTGGGAATAGGTGAATCCAAGATAGAATGACGTATTTTAATGTCATGCACTTTTGCCAAAAAAAAAAACACCTACACAAACACACACAACTGTCGTGCTTCCTCGCTTCCACCCATCCCCCATTACATATAAACACACGCACCCGGCATGGTAGTCCCCCTCGCCTACGCTACCATTGCCAACCCAATCCCTCATCATCTAGCACCACAAACAAATACACACGTTTCCAATGTCATCCAATCACCCACCCCACACACACTTCCCCTATCGTAATTCGATTTCATTTATCTCTTACATAATCATTCAATCCAAAGAGGAAAATTGTGTAAATCGAGATTTGGGAAATGGCCGACGATGGTGATGCATAGTGTTGGTGGACCATGGTGGATGTCGTGTGTGCCTAGTGGGTGCTGTGTCATGTGTGTGCAGTGATGGTGATGGGAGGTGGAGGTGGAGGTGTGGGTGTGGCTTGTGGGGGGATGTGTGTGTGTGTGTGTGGATTTGTGGTAATATAGTGGGGTGTAGGGGGTTATTGTGTATGTGACGATGAGGTGGGGGTCGCTTTGTTTCTGTGAATGTTTGGTGGTCGGTGTGTGTGCATATGTGTGTGGCGGGGTGAGCGAACGGGTGGGGTAAATAGGATGGTTGTGTGACTGTGTATTATGTATATTTGCGTGTTTGTGCAAGTCTCTTTGTGTGTATGCATGCGTATGTCTACGATGGCCGAAGAAGAGGGCGATGCATGTGACACTGCTGGGCAATAGGGGAAAAGGGGGCAAAATAGGTCGGGGTGAGACTGTGTGTGTTCACTCAGTGTGTGTGTCGTGGTAGTAAGGAAATGGGCTGTGAATGTGGCCGTGTTGAGTTTGGTGGGGGGTGATGTGTTAGAAAAAGGGGGCTGAGGAGGGGGGATGAAAAAAGTTAAAAAAATGGTTATGATTTGAAGATCTTGTGCATGAAAATTGATAGTTATGACATTTCGACGGGATCCGTTACAATCCGTCCAATATGCACACTTTTAAGAAGTACACATAGGTTTAGTGCAAATTTTAATAGAAGAGGAGGTCAAATTGCTCCTGGCCCATAGTACATAGAGTCAAAGTATTTACGCCCTTATACTTTGAGTGCTACTACCCTTACCTAAAACCTCAAATGTCAATGGAAGCATTAATCTCAGTATAAGTCCCTTTGAAAATGAGTGACATTATTAGTTGGGTTAATTACATCATCATCTATTAGGTTTGGGATAATTACACACGTGTCCATTACTTTAGAAAATGAACACTTAAGTCTGTTGACCAAACGGAATACCCAAATATATAATGGTTTGGACAAAATAACCATATTGTCCATGAGTTGAAAGTTGAATTCTTTACCATGTCATTCTTTCAATCTCCCTGATTTTCACATTAGGATTTGAACTATTCTAATTCTAACAATTCCATGGTTTAGATAATTACATATTTTGGATGAACTAAATTATATGCTAGGGTTAAGCAAGAAGAGAATTAAGATATCAGGACACAATATCAATAATCCATCATAAAAGTTATCCCCTTTACCTTGCCACCTAGGTTCCTTATGTTTATTCAGGAAGTTGTTAGATATCCTTATGTGGATTCATTTGCTTCCCTAATCTCCCATAATTAGATTTTGTTTGCAAAAGGTTTTGATGGTCCAGAACAGGACAAGCAGAATTATCAAAAGTTTAACTCTCCATCTGATAGATTGTTTCAACCCACTCTTTGACAACAGTAGAATCCTCTCAATAAGCTAGTCTTGATCTGAAATCAATTTTCACGTGATCATACACCGTCGGCGAAGCAATTCACATGGCCGAATCTGAGCCCTCATCTCTATCGGATCAGTGTTGTTGTACCCACCATGGTGGCAGCTGGGTAGGGCGAGGGTGGGGGCGAAGTGGGGTAGGGAAGGATGCCGACGACGACAAGAAGGTTGAATGATTCTCATGTGTGTGCGTGCGCGCGAAAGCTCGTGTGTGATGGAAGAAGAGAGATAGAAGAGGAAGAGAGAGATAGAAGGGGATTGGAAGAGAAAGTAGGCTAATGGAAGGAGATAGAGAAAAAGGAAGAGAGAGAAGAGAATACAAGAATATGATTGTTATTTTGAAAATACGTATTGATGAAATCATAAAAAAGTACACTTCTTGGAAGGATATATGACAGATGGATACAAATATTACCTTTTTAACATTTGTGGTCAAGATTTGTTACCTTTGAAACTTAGTATCATTGATCGTAATGTCATCCTAACCTCAAGGATATGGGTGTAATTTTCCTTTATTAATTTGTGATAGAATGATAAAATTGACATGACATTTTAACCAGATAACTAACATTTTATCTAAAACAAAGGATTGTTACTAGTTATGAATCCGCTTCTTTTACATCGATCTGTATAACAATTTGTCATGGTCGCGTGTCAAAATGACTAAATTGAGGAAAACATAAGTAGTTTACAATAATGAAATTTAGGAGAACCACAACAAAGCAAAATAATTTTACAGGCGATTAACATGATGTGCCTCCAAAAAGTGAGTAAATACAATTTTTGATTAACATCAGCAACTTTAATAAACCGACTACAATCATATCTAAGATATAGTAAGAGGTATGTTATTCTCTTGCTTTTACCATGGTAACTCATAAAAACAATATATATATATATATATATATATATATATATATATATATATATATAGGGAATAGCGAATATGTTATTAGCCTTAGGCAAGTTGCCTAATATATATATATATATAGGGAATAGCAAATATGTTATTAGCCTTAGGCAAGTTGCCTAAGGCTAGAGACTTAAATTACGTTGTTCTGTTCTAACCTACATGCTCTTTTTCCCCCTCTTTCTCGTCATTCTCTGTGTCCCCGTCATTCTTTCTCTCACACACATTCAGATTGTGCCCGACAACCTTCCATTACCATCCTCCATCGCTGCCTGGCCAGCCCTCGCCTATTGCATATAGTTTCTACCAGCCCACACCACACACAACCACCACAGTTTTCAGCTTGCACGAGCACCACCCAATCAAGGGAGTCATACTTCATCTTCTCCACCCCATCGCCGGCCTCAATCGCCATCGGCCTACCACCTCTGTCGCCGACCTCGCACCTCCATTGCCAGCCTACCCTCAATTTGTATGACTACTGGACAAAAATATGGTTGATTTGTATAATTTGAATCTGGGTCCTATTTTACTAGATGATTCAATAATTATAACTTTCTAAAACTTTATTTGATGGATTCGTGGTTAAGGTGTTTGATGTTGCTGATTGTTGGCAAATGGGTAGATACTCAGAAGTTAGAACCTTTCATGCGTTTTAAAGCACTTGCAAAGAACTTATGCCGCAATTGCAATTACATAGAATATGTTTTTTAATCCAGGTTTTTGCAACACAAAACAGTTTGGAATTTCTGCCAAATCGATCTTAAGGAGCTGGATGCAACCACTTCTTGGTAGAAGTCATTTTTAGAGTCCTTCTCACTGTTTGCAAATGACCATGTTATGATTACGTTCAGAAGTATTGTACCATATATTAAACATCTGCACTGGAGGTCATATGTTAATTTGTTTCAACCTTGAGATTGTTAAATGAAAAGCGAACATAGATAGTTACTGTTGTGTAGGAGGTTTGAGGCCGAAGGTGGAGGTTGGGGGCAGGAGATGAAGATGGAGATGGAGGGTGGTAGGAGATCAAGGATTGAGGCAGGAAATATAGGATTGCCAAAGATGAAGGCTTGTCAGCGATAAGGGGGGAGTGGAGGAGGTTCGGCTGCTGTGGTAACTGAAAGAAAGAGTTCAGAACTGGGATAAGAAAAAAGAGAGATGAAAAAAAAAGGAACAATTTATTCAAAATTACGTCGTTTTGGTTACTAGCTTTAGGCAAGTTGCCTAAGGCCAGCAACGTATATGATTGAAATCGAATTAGATAAACAATGTGGAAGGATATGTACACTCTTGAAATTTTCCTTCTTTGTATCTCATAAAGTTTCAATAAAGGGTTATCTACATTTCCTTGTATGCACTTTTACCTTCTTTTTATAGCAACAAAAAGTTTTATTGCAAATTTTAATCATTAGCGACAATAATGAGGTAGAATGGAAGTGTAAATAATCGGATACGCGGCATCTTTTTAGGCAAGCTAATACTCGATGCTCGTTGACTACTATCAGCTCTCTCCACTAAGTCAACCCTCTCCACGTGGCTACACATAATCTGACTTCCAGCTTTCAAAACGTGAGTCCGACTCCACATTATCCCACCTCAATAAACGACCCATCTTCGTCATCGTTCAGAATCCCCCATCCGAAATTTCATAACCAGAATCACCGGAGCCAAGCGAAGCGGAAGCCATGGATATATGGCAGAGAGCTCGAACGTTCGCCGAAGAAGCCGCCAAAAAGTCCCAAGAGCTGACCAAAGAAGCTGCCAAGCGATCGCAGGAGCTGACCAAGGAAGCCGCCAAGCGCTCACAGGACTTTTCGATCGGCTCCTCCAAGCTCTCTGACATCGTATCGGAGGCCTCCAAGCGGTCCAAGGAGATTGCTGCCGAAGCCTCGAAGCGGGCCGACCTCATTAGAGCCGAGGCCCTGAAGCGAGCCGACCAGATCAAGTCTCAGATCCCGGCCTCCGCTCTCTCGCACCTCGTTGACTCCTCCTCGGCTTCGGCTCCGGCTGCGGCCGTCACGGAGGCGGATCTCGAGGCGTTTGGGATCACGGACGAGCTGAGAGAGTTTGTCAAGGGGATCACGATGAACACGTTTCAGGATTTTCCTCTGGAAGGTAAATGTTGTATATTTTGTGAGAAAATATGTAATGTGCCTTGTGTCGTTAGTCGTTAGTTCCGTTTGGAGCAACCCTAATTGCAAGATGTTTCAAAATTGTCACTGCCTCGTCATTTGAGATGCTTTCGTATGGTTGCATTTAAGTTGGTGATGTAATTTGGTGGTGAAGATGAACTAGGGTTTTAAATGTACATTTTGTAGGGTGGTATTTTGCAAAGTGTGCGGTTAATTTTGGTTTCTATTGGAAGTTATAGGTGATTTACTAGGGTTTGGATCGTAGGTTTTCCATGTTTCCGCCTTAAGTTTAAGCGCTAGCGGACTTTCAGAATCTACAAGAATGTAATTCAACAAAACCTTACATAACTTTAGCTAATATCTTAAGTACAAATCTAATTTTCAATTACTTTACCATCAAGTTACAATAGATTTCCATCAAGTTACAATAGATTTCAAAAGTTGCAACCAAATTTCAGTTACTTTTAGCTAATCGCTCGTATGCAAACCTTGTGAGAACTAAAAGTTTTAGAATTTCATTTTTGAGTGAACTATTAGTATTATCATCAATGTAGTAAATCAAGTAACTAGTCTTCAGACAGCCCAAGAAACCTGTTATAACTTCCATGGAGATTCATGTTTGTTGTACTCAGCATATCATCGGATGTCCTAACATCTACCTGAGAATTAGGTAAGGTAAGAAGACATTCAAATCCTCCCCTTGTATATTTGTTTCGAGGTTAATTTCCGCCATAAAAAATGGGATTTATCACTGATTTTTGCTATCTTCTGTGAATGATGGTGGATCTCATGTTGGTGATGACCTGTCTAAGTGTGGAGTCAGTTAGTATTGTGGCACTCTTATATATGTCTTCAACAGAAAAGTTTCAATTTCTTAGTAGTTTTTGGACATGGCTAATACTTAAGCCTAGAGAAAGGAAGAGGGTATCAATATGTTGCTGGCCAGCAAAGCTTGATTCATCTTATGACTCGTTTGGACATGAAGTTGTGCCTGACTTTAGTGTGTGTATGTTACTTATATCAGTACGTTAAATTGTTTATTCGATATTGTTTTGGTGATGCTACTGGCTCTGCAAATAAGCCTGACCTACTTTTCCAAGGTACCAAAAAGACACAACTTTTCTTTTTATTGCCCTCAAAGAAATTAATTTTTTATGCAAAGATGTTTCCTGGGATTAACCTGGGAAAGGTTTTTCTTCTGATCTGGTGTATGGAAAGCTATTAAGTATTATCATTTTTGAGTCGACTTCTACACAATCATTTCTAGCATTTCTCTGTTTGTACAAATGAGAATGCTCGTTCTTAACAATTTCATTAGCATAAAAATTCATTTCATGTCAAATTCCATAGACAAGGGGGCATGGCCAAGTATTCATTCTTAATGTAGCATACAGTGTTCAAAGTTCATAGTCTAAGTAGAGTTGTCAAATGGACCGGGCGGCCCGCAGGCTGGCCCGACCCGGCCCCTTTCATGAACAGTGCTGGCCGGGCCTAGGGCCTGGGCCTGGGCCTGCATTTCCCAGAAAAAGCCCAGGCCAAGCCCGGCCCGGTTCTGGCCCCCCTCTTTACTTTTGAAATTCCACTTTTCCCCCCCCTTTCCCCCCAATGGATTTATTCCCCTTTTCCTCCCTAAACAATACTGAAGATTTAAGTAATGCGAAGAATAATAACACATCTTAAAGTCTTTGATTTTTTTTTCTTTATAAATATAGTGGTCATGGGACCGAGTAGATTTTCAACATTTTTATGTATTGAAATTGCTGACCCCAATGCATCGTGTACCCCACATTTGCTGTATTTTGTCAATTTATGTTACAATTTGAGTGGGCTGGAACTTGGAATCTGCTCTATTTCAGCACAGATATTGTTCTGTGCCCAACCATGGGCTTCAGATAATCGAACCTAATTCCAGTTCTAGTGTTCGGATTGTCCAAAATTTGGTTTAAAAGAGAGATTGCATAGAGAAGATTCAAAAGGTATTTCCTTTTAAGTGTAAGTTTTACCAAGAAGAGTAGCTTTATCCTCGACTTTTAAGCTCCATCAACGGATGTGCATTGCATAGCCTCACACAATGAACCTGAAGCCAGTGGCGAAGGGGAGGGGTAGCACTGTCGCGTGCCCACCCCCATCTTTTGGCATGAAGTTTTTCTTGACAATTGGGCTTTTATCTTTATGATGATGATATTTGTTACTTCATCCCTTTGAGAATTTATCATTATTGAGAACCTTTTTGAAGCCAAACTTGTTGATTTAGTATATTGAATTAGTCTTACCGTATACCGTAAAACATATTCTTACACATCAATCTTTTTAACTCTTGTCGCTATAGATTTGTAGTAAAGCGTTGATTGCTGTTAGGGATGCTTTAATAAAGCGTCCCTAACAGCAAATTACCATAATTAAAAAAAACCCTTACCTTGAATAACAAGAAAATGCCAAAAAAAATTTAAAAAAAAAAGAAAATTGGGCCCGGGCCTGGCCCTAAATGTTGGGCCTAGGGCCTGGGCTTGGACCGGGCCCAGATATCCCCAGAATCAGGCCCGGCCCGGTTGGCAGCCCCCTTGGCCCGGCCCCGACCCGATTTGCTGGAGGCCCGATGGGCTTGGGCTGGGCCGGCCCAAGCCCGGACCATTTGACACCTCTAAGTCTGAGGTCTGAACCTCACTTTACAATCTAATGATGTTTTGATGAACTTCAGTTACTTGAGATGCGGTTCGTGATAAACTTGAAGGAAACTATTGGACACGTATTCATTCCCTTACAGCGTACCCGTGTGCGGAGTTCCTGGCAAGGGTCCTGTATAAATTTTTTAAAGTCCACGCAACATAGTTGGAAGTGCCAATAACACTAACCATTTGTTTTCTTGAGCTTGTGTGCTCCTCCTGATTGGTGGCGCTATATTGTCTCCGTCTTCCCGCTCCTATCTTTTTTACCTGGGACGGTTTTTCTTATGGAAGGTGGAGTGTTTGTTTTTGGTGTGTTCTTTCTTTTGAGATTCCTTAGGAAAGGGGAGGGAGAGAGGATGATGGAGACATAAATGCTGTTACCAAGGTTTTAAGGCGGAACAAAATTCAATTTTACTTTTTTTTTTTGTTTCTCTTTCAAAATTTCACTTCAGATAAAATGCCAAGAGCTGATGGACTTGTATCTTTGATGTGCAGATGATTCAGAAATGTCGGATATTCCAACAGTCTCAAATATTCGGCAGGATCTTTCACAGTGGCAAGAAATACATGCCAAACTTGTTCTCTCGACAGTGAAGGTAGTTCCTTTTTTTTTAGTTAAACAGGTGAATTTTCATATATAAAAGATTTTTTTTCCATGGTTACGAGAGTAGCCAAGCTACCTTCCACAGGAAACCAAAAGGTTTTAGTAATATTACAACCATATCTAAATAAGTTTAAAGAAAGCAAAGGGAACAGTAAAGTACATCAGAGTTTGCAATATAGCTGTCAACCAGAAATCATGGAGTGGTAGTCACGGGAAGGTTTCCCAGCACTCTTCTTAACTTTGCCATATTGATCTTCGCTGCTTTGTTCCGAGCTTCCTTGATCTGATACTTGTGCAGTGATTTATCTGGAAGTGATGATATTCTATTAACACAAAATGAATATCAATCATCAATCCAGTACTTATCTGGAAGGTAGTTCCTTGTGGTTCCTTAAAGCACTCGTCTCACATGGAAGGAGAAAAAACAACAAGACATAAGAGATCTTTGAAAAGTAAAAGTTGTTCTGTGCTTAGCCCTTTTCTTCATATGTCTTTGAGCACGTGCTTGTCAACTAATTCATGTCATGTTTCTTGGGATATCTCAGTTTTCCAACTACATTTTTTTGGTGAGGTATAACAACCCGGTGAAAGTTCCGGAGAAATCATCTAAAGAGATCTTTCCCCTTGTTCTCTTTGCCTTATAAGAAACTGGTGGCCCCTTTTGTCTTGTTCCCGATTCTTTGTTTCCTTCTTTCTCACATCCTGGGGGACTTGTCATGTTTATAATCTTCTGGCGTACCCAAGTCATGTCCAAGCACAAGCTGAAGCCCACATCCAGGCCCAAGCTCAAGCCCAATCTCAAGTTGAAGTTCTTCTCTGTTATAGACTTACTACGTTATGTGTGCTTTCTCAATATGCTTTTTTTATTGCAGTATCTTAGATTTGTCATCTGGACCCCAACTAGTTTGGGGCAAAGCGTGGTTGATGATGATGATAATCCAGATAACCCATCTTCTTCAGATTTGGTTCTGATTAAGTTTAGATGATAGTAAGATGGCACCCGTTTATTGCAGTAGTGTTAATATTGAAACATGTTTAAGGTTTTGAGATGAGATCGATGACAATGATTTACAAAGATTGAAACTAAGAATCCTTCTACGGTAGCGATACTCGAGTAGACAACCTTCCAAACTGTATGAGGCGAGTTTTACTTACACCAATTTCTGTACGTAGAGTTGTTTTTATTTATGTGTTGGTGTCATACCTCTTATTCCGTTACCCCAATAGGATTCTATGGACTATGGTCTTCCTCTCGTCCTTTTCGACGCCACACCATATCCACCTTTGTTCGTTCTCAATCTCCTTCACCTTTTGCCTTCATTAGATATACTGATTCATTTCTAACATTTTATCTTCTATGTTGCCTTATCATTTCTTATCTGTTTAGTCATAAGTTATAGCTTTGTTCTAGATTTATCGTCGAGAGGCATAGCATTCCACTTGATCTGCTTTTGGGAAAATACGGGCCAATGCCTTTGTAAGAACTGTGCTTATCAGAATCTCATGAAATCTACTTAAAACAAGCCATCCAAAAGGTTTTACTAGCCTATTTTTCTTTCTTGGAATTCTCGAGGCTCAAGGACATGAGGCTTGGGGGCTGGAGTCAACGGTTCGCGAAGGCAAGTTCTCACTCGAAGACTTACACCTTAGCCAAGTCATGTTGAGAGAGAGAGAGGCCACTAGTTCAAGGAAATTACTTGTCCCAAATTGTTGATTCGGAAGCCACTACTGCAACTTGATCTTACAGGAGTCAGTTGACAGTCGCACCACTCGAGTTTCTTTATAATCTCTAGCTGAGACCAAAGCAGATCTTCTCACGTGATCAGCAGGTGTTACTTCGTCTATGAGTACCTTCTTCAACCCCAGACATGATGATAGAATTCAGTTGAGATACTTACTTCAGCGTTCTCTTCTTTCGAGTGACCAATTCTTCACTGCCCACCTCCTCTCTCTCTCTCTCTCTCCCTCTGTGCATCTATTGATGGGGGGTTGGAGGTTTGGGGTTAAAACCTCCTTCACTTACAACTTGGATTCATTTAAATGTGCATGAAACTATTACCTTTTAACCTGTTTAGTCCTCATACTCTACCAACATAAAGACTTAATGAGAGTTTGTGGAGTGGAAAATAGTTTGTCTAATAATGCCATAAAGCCTAGATAGTTATGTATTATTTCATTTTACATAATGGTTCATGCATTGCCATTTGCCAAAGAACGTACTGCATAGTTCTAAAGTTGTTATTGCCTTACAAAGTGCTTGAAAGTCACGCTTGTAGTTGAGTATACCCTAACAGCATGTCATAACATTGTATTGCAGGAAATTTCAAAGCTAAGGTACGAGTTATGTCCGCGTGTGATGAAAGAAAGGAAGTTCTGGAGAATATACTTTATCTTAGTTAAAAGTCATGTGGCGCCGTAAGTAACTTGTCCTTTCGTGGAATAGCTTTCATTTTCTTCACTAGGGCTTTTCACTACATGAACAATTTAACATCTAGATATTTAAATACATGGTATTATTGTACCGTTTAAAGTCGTACTTTCTTGCCACTGTATTCTTCCAAAGGTTTTTCTGTTCTCTTTTCAAGTAGGAATTGATTAATGTTCATTATATTTAAATGCTGACCTTAAATACGTGTTAGTTTTATTTTTCCCCCGTTTTTCACCTTATTGTAGACATTATTATAGCTTTGGTCTGATGGCGTAGGTATGAAACTCGATACATGGAAAATGCAAAGCAAAAATCTATAGAAGAAGTGAAAGATAGTACAGCTAAAGAAGTTTCAATGGTTGGAACAATCTCCAAAACAGAAGTGGGAATCAACCAAAAAGATAAGAGTGCAACCTCATCGGCCGCTGAGCAGGACCTAGATGTATTTCTCCTGGGAGATCTTGGTGAAAGTGATGACGGTCCAGGTAATACATATCTCTTGGAACTTGATGATCTGGAGACTCGTGTACAGTTATGACGCGAAAAAACAACAGAAGAAATAAGGACCTTGTCCACATTACTTCAACCTCATTAGTTGCATATTCGTGTGCGCGTGACTGCGATTGATATTGTGTGTCGCTTTAAGCCAATTCTTTCTGATCTTTGGGTGGCTAGGAACCGATTTTTCTTCTTACGGTGTCGGCTGACTTACTTGCGCTGAAGGTCCTAGTACCCTCTAGCAAGAATTACCCAATTTAGCGACAAAGAATTGCTGCCTTAACGAAAGCTTTATTTTGCTAGAAGTGTACTGAATCTCCAGTGCACTAAAGAGGATCCTTGCGAAACTTGCGATTGTCTACACGAAAATTAATACATTTCTTTGCTGCATATTGGCCTCCACCAAAACTGTTTTGTCTTTACATTAATTGACTATCTACATAGTCTTAACTACAACTGGTCATATCGAAATAATGAGAAGATCAACAATGACTCTAAATATCTATTTTCTGGGGTTCCCACACAATTAATGAGGGCCTCTTGGCGGTATCCTGAATCGATGGGCATCTTTTACCTAGTCAGGAAGGCTTTTGTATTTGCTCTTTGCTTTTAAAATATGCACTTTATCGCCGTATTTGGTATTCTTGCTTCCTTTTTCCAAACATGATATGAGAAAAAGGAAGACTGTTCTTTTTAGTTACTCATTTGTGCTTGGATTATAGCATATTCATAATCTTTTGGTCTCTCAGATGATGGGGATGAGGGCTTTGATGATGATTTTGACAAGATATAGCTCGGTAAGCACTCAATTGTTTTTTTTTTATTTCTTCCTGTTATGTTGCACCCTTGATTTGCATCTCTGTCATCTCTACTGGTGCATGTGAGGTGGGCTTGGGACCATCGAGGCATTGCGTATCTTTAATTTTAGTTAACTTAAATTTTCCATTGACACAAATTCTTTAATCTTCTCTACTCTGATAGATATTAAATAATGCACATTACCTTGTGTCATTGATATACCTGCAGCAACCACCCATAATTACCTTTACAAATTCATTTACCTGAAAGGAGATATTTTTCTGGGTCAATGTATCGAGTGTTTCAGCATTGAGATGTATAGGTTTTTGTAATACACAATAATGCATTGACTTGCCAAGTTGGCATTTGATCTGAGGCTGTGCGCTGTAGCCCGCCCCATCTGTGACATTTACGTTGCTTTCCGAACCTGCAGGGAAAGGACAGCGAAAGAAATAAAAAGGAGAAAAATGAGGGCACACAAATGAGTGTGAATGAGTGCAGTAGATCACTGCTGCTCACAGATTCAGACGAGGACTAAACACGCTGATAAACGAGGAAAAGGATGATTTGCGTAAGGAATGCTTATTATCAGCTATTGCGTTATTGAACAACACTTTTGTTTAATTTGTTCGATTCTTTTTTATCTTCTCTTTTCCTTGTCCCCGTGAATCCGGGAGGAGGTGGGGGGGGGGGGGGGGGTGTTAGGGTGTTGTACAGCTAATTACTATATTTCGTTATTTGGGATCTTACTGTATATGTTCATGTCCTAATTTTGCTGCCTTAGCAACCTTCATCTGCTCTACTTGGTGTTCATAATGTGTTCTGAGGGGGAGATGACCTGATAATTTGTTACTAGACGTATATTAAACTAATGTTATTTATCAAATTATTATGTCCGAGAAAATGGAAAATTAGTTAGTGGCATTATTGTGAGCATTTGAAGGAATGGTTTTGGGAAATTTTATTCTAAAGTAGCTAAAGCATCATAATAAATTTCACACCAGAAGGGAAAGTGTTGTAACATCGTGCAGTTGTACCGAGGTCTACAAAGACCTACAGGGCGGGACGGTACTAAAACCTAGCGGGCGGGTGTTCCGCCACAGCAGGGGGAGTGAACGTTGCTAGTAAAGAACGTAAGGGAATGTAATTTGGAAGTACGGGAAGAATCCAGGTTCGATCGAGCTTACTTGCGTTTCCTATATCCAACAGGAGGAGGGGAAGCTGTACATATCTAGTTTTTACACGCTGGATTTTTTAGTAATGTCTTTGTAGTTGTTTCTTATTTTCCAGTCGATCTTTCAACATAGTCATTTATTTTACCAAGAGTTTCACTATAAACGACCGCTGTTACAGTTACTCGATGGCCCATTAGTTCCATTGCACAGGGGCAGAGAGGAATGCCAGGATTTCTGCTTGCAACACATCTAAGAAAGTTACATGATTCATCCAAATTCCTAAAACCCGAAGGTAACACGGAGAAATGCTAGATAAGAGTAGTGAATCGCCCATTTTTGGAGAGTGATCCGTAGATCCAAGCTGCTGCTGCTTCTTTTCAATTCTTTTCCACATCATATAGCTTGTGAGCCATCAGATTTTTCCTCATAGCCGAGATTTCTCGTCATCCATTTTTTTTTAAATTATAGAATTTGCTTTCTTCATTATGGATTTGTAGTAGTTGGTCTGGCCGAGAATTTATGCACCTACAATTTCGTTTCTCAAGAAATTTGCACGGAAGAAGATCCCGAATCGTAGACTTTCTATACCAAAAAGATTCTCGTAAATGGAGGTATTCGTGCTTGGCAGCTTGAGATCAGTATCAGCCTCATGAAAACGTTAGAACAAATTTTGACTGCTACCCCGATTGTAAGAATTTTCTTCCAACCCCATATAGAGTGACAATTAATAGTCACTCTTAAAAGCACTTTCTGTTAACACTTTTAGCGACAACTCTTAAAAGCACTTTTTTAGCGTCACTAAATAAAAGCCACTAGAAAGATTTAACAACTATTAATTGTCACTACATGGGGGGTAGGAGGAAGATTCCTTCAACCCGGATAGCAGTTAAATTTTTTTCCAAAACTTTATATTCCCTGATGATTGAGGTTCTACCATGTGTGGAAACGCCGGCTCCATGGGTGCAAAGAACTCTAGGGACCAAAGAAACAACTTGGACCCTTTTACTCCGCGTATCACATGCAAATATTAAGGTGTAATACCTCTTTTCATCAAGTCGGGCAAGCAAATCTTGCGTTTGCGGCTTCCCCTCTCATAATGAACCGAAGGTTGAAAGTGCATCGAATTAAGACACAAAAAAGAAACTCTTAACTTTGAAAGTGCATCGAATTAAGAAACAAAGAAGAAACTCTTAACGGTATATAACACGACAGGGACAAGGCAACTTCACCTTCAAAAAAAAATTGAGCTAACACGCAAGGATGAAAGAGACATGCGTTAATCTCAGCGGACTCTGATATGTGACTTTTCTCAACATAAGTTACCTAATATGGCATATACGAACATCAGCGCTCCTAATTAGCTCCTTACCTATCACTTTTCGAATACCATGGTCTGATTCTCGTGAATGTAAACTTCTCTCTCAGATTAGAGCATATTCCAGTCTTTTTACTAGTTTGATATCACAGGTAATCTGATTTGCTTGTCTGAACCAAAAGACAACATACATAGGTCAACTACCTTATATAGGTTATACGAGGTAGTGGGGAACATGTGACCTCCTTCATCCTTGAGTTTAATAAAAATCAAGAAGATAGCATGCGCACGACTGGAAAGCGTGGATAAATCACCATTTCACTTGTTTGCCTCTAATGTATGTTAGTGCTTTGTTTAGAACACCATCGTCTGCAAATCACCAAGTTATGCCCTTACTGTCAAGTTCTTTATTTGGAATTCATTAGGTTCTTCCTAACTTTTTCTTTTTTTGGGTGTGAGCAAAAAATCTTACCAATCATATTGGTTACGCGCAATAGTACCTCTTACTATTTGGTACATATCAGTAATGTTTTTTTTTCTTTGTTTCTTTGGTACATAGTAAGTAAGATTTTAAAAGGAGAGAGAGCTATAAACATTCAATTACTAAGGAGTTAATTAATATTACATGATTTTGTATCATTCGTCTCGATCATTTAAATCATTAGATTTAATGACCTAATAAAAGCGCGAATGATGAGTAGCAAATTGCAGAGCACGGAAATTTGCTCCGAGCCGAGCATCACTTATGTTACCGACCCAAACTGTATTTATATATTTTCTAGTAGGCGACTCACTTCCTAAGTTTTCAAATTGAAATCGAAGTCATAAAAAGAAGCAAGTACCATAGCATATGGACCTAAGTCTAGAGAGGGGGGGGGGGGGCATTCTTAAGCCCGTGGATTTGACAGCACCGTGAGCCATTTCCACTTTTGCCCCATCATCAAAGACTCACCTCTCTTATACTCCTCATCTTCCATTATCACCGAAGAAGAGAGAGACAGAGTGAATGATCCCCCAACCTCACACGTCACTCTCCCCCACTGAATGAATGAATGACTGACTTTTGGAATTTTATTTGTGTAGGCGTATTAATCCACTATTATTATAATAATAATAATAATAATATTATTATTATTATTATTATTATTATTATTACTAGACAAGCTTACTTATATTTGGAATAGCATCCTAACTATCACAAGCATCACCGCCTCGACCGTTTTGGCACCAGACACCAGTCATCACATCTATGGTCAGACATCCTAATGGCTCAGTCCGGCAGAGGCAGAATCAGAAATTTTTTTTAGGGAGTACAAAAATTATATCGAATTTATCAAAAAATTTTATTAAAAACAGAGTACACTTAAAAAGCAAACAAAATTGAGTGACGGAATGTAGCAAAAGACATAGTTGGAGACTCCGACTCGTGACTGTTGGAGTCATTATTCACTTTCATGGACTAAAACTGATCGTTTCCAATACCCAAAATTGAGCGGAATGTAGCAAAAGGCATTGGAGAACCCTGATTACCGCTAGGGGCTATAGTGAAATAACAGAAACCTCCTCAATATCCTTAAGACAAGCCAAACTGAAACTAACAAGTATTTTAGAAGCAGTGAGAACCCCCCAATATAGCTCCCCTTAATACAATGACTTCATACAATTAACTGAGAATCAAAGTCCACCAATAATATAGAGATAATTCTCAAAATTCACATAACCCAGATCCTATTCATAAAACCCTTTAATATCCAGCAAACAAGAAACCTTAATAGCATAAGAAACCCAAAACAACTCAGCTACATTTATCAACCTAACCCTCAAAAAATTCAAATTTACAAAGCCCATATCAACCAAAATTGAACTCAAAATAATAGTGCTATAACCACACAACCTAAAAATAATTTCACAACCCAAGATTAATTCAATAGAATTTAATGATAAAATTCAAGAAAACGGTACCCAAATAAAAAAAAAAGCCGGAGAACAGATTCGTATCTAATAGGTACGGCCAAAGATCTATTAACAAAAATAATTAACAGTATAAACCAAATAGACAAGTACAACATTAAATCAATGAAATATGGTACATTGACGATACAAGAAATCAAAAGGGTTCTAATGTCGAAACGGGACAAAATATAAAACCGTAGTAGGAGTACTTCGTTTGCTTCTTCAGATTGAAATCTTCAGTAGCAGACTAGTAGCAGTCGAAGAGCGGGAGCCTCGTCAGAGTCGTCGTGGCGTCGCCTGAGCGACTGAGCCTTCCTTCAGTCGCAGTGGTTGGTTGGCGTCAGATCTGGTTGGAGTTCGTCACGGTCGTCGCCTCGTCGCGAAGTTCGTCACGGTCATTGCCGTCGTCAAGCCATCAACTGTCTTGCCGGCGATCACGGTCCTCACGGTCACGGTAAGAGAGAGAGACTGCCGAGTGCCGACTGGTGTGGGTTTCGGAGAACGGGGTATCGGGGAACGAGATCTCGGGAACGAGGTTTCGATGCAATTCTAGAAAAAAAAATTCAAAAGTTTAGGGGGTGCTTTTTTGCAAAATAATTTGCACTTGCAAGAAATTCAGCTACCTCTCGCTTAGCATGACTCTTGGCATCTGAGTTAACACTATAACATCCCAAAATTTCTAGAACGTTAACACTCACTCGATCATTTACACAACCACTTTCATTCACTCAACCACACATGTAAACACACACACACACACACACACACACACACACACACACACCTCACAATACTGCACACACTATTCTTCATCTCACACCGATTGCCTCACGGCATGTAGTGGATCTCTCTCTCTCTTTCCCCTTCTTTTCATTTCACTCATCCACTTGTACTCAAAATCTTCACACAATCAGTTTCACATTTTAACCTTACATCCAAAACACACTGCTTTCCGCACCCATTACCTCACGGCAGTGGGTTCTCCTTGCTCATTCACGTGCTTACACCCCATACACACAACACACTCACACACATAAACACTTAGCTGCCCCCTGATAGCTAGACCTGGCAAAAAATGGCCCGGACCTGCGGGTCGATCCGTACCTGGCCAAAAAATTCGGGTACAGGCAGGTGTTTTGAAGACCCGCTGAAAACAGACCCGTACCCCAACCGACCCGTATTTTTTGGGTAATTCCGGGTCGGATACAGGTTACGCGGGCTGCCCGTTTTTTCCCCTATAAAAGTGCTAGGGTTTTCTGTTTTAGTCACCAAGTCATTCTTCTCTCATCCTTTCCATCAGCCGCCGCTCCTTCTTTTCCCTCTCTCTGTCGATCTCGAATCGCTCTATGGCACGCCGCCGCCCTCTCGCCCACCTGTCAGATCCATCGACGGCAGTTATCCACATCAACTCGACGGCTAGCATCGTCCCTCTCACGCTCAGCCACGAGATCTGCCACAGCTCTGTCTGTCTTCGATCAGATCCGCATCGGCTCCGCCTATCGCTCCTCGCCACCTCCTCCGTCGCCTCGCCAAGGCCAGATCTACTTGTATTTTTTCAATTAAATCTTATGTATGTACCACCGCCTCCGTTGCCTAGCCACTGCCAGATCTGCTTGTATTCATTGTTTTTAATCTTTTGTATGTATTTAAGTATTGTAGCTTTGTATGTGATTTTTTTTTTCAGATCTGCTTTTATTGTTATTTTGTATTACGAGTTAATAGTTTTTGCAGATCTGTAGGTGATTTTCTGGTATTTGTGTTAAGTTAGTTGGCCTATTGTATATTTGTGGTTGGAGACTTGGAGTTGAGATGATGGGTTTGGATTTGAGAATTGAATTTGAGATGATCAGATAATTATAGAAATTAATCCAGTGAATATTGTTTCATTTAATAAAAAATTCAAAAATTAATAATTTACCCGCGGGTAATACCCGCCCCGTCAGGGTAGGGTACATGTTTTAAAAAACTCTACTCGAAAAAAATCGGGTAGTTTTTACTCGAACCGATTTTATCAGTACCAGGTCGGATTTTACCCGTATCTGACGGGTTTATCCGTTTGCCCGGTCTACTGATAGCAGTACCTTATGCACCTTGACACACTAACATAAACCATTGCACATTTACATTCCATTTCACACCCACTGCCTCACGGCAGTGAGCCTCTCTCATTCTCCTATTTTCGTTCCCATTACACTTACAAATATACACAACTTAAAGCATACAATACACACATGCCCAGCTACCTTCACGATAGCTGCTGTAAGCACTCCACACTCACAACGCACGTCACCACGCTGCACATACCCGTACCCATCTTCTGCGCCTTCATCCCCTGACTCACATATACACCCATGTCTCACGGTCATGACACACTTATACACTAAAATCTCACTAATGCCGCTGATGCGCACAACCATGGCTTCTCACTTACTTAGGTTACACTTCGTTTCTCATTCTCTGTAATTTACCCAAATCACCACAACCCATCTATATTCAGCCATAATCTCATGATAAATATATGTATATATACACCATACTTTGATTTCAAATCTGCGAATTACGGTAGTCTTAATACACAAGTTTTTCATGGTTCTCTCATGCAACCCCTTAACCGAATTTCTAAAACAAAATAGAAGAGGAAAACGAAAAGGAGACTTACCAAAAAAATTTCGCCGGAGAAATCTCTCTCTCCCCCTTCTCAAAATGGGCTTGACAACTAGAAGGGGAGCCTTGGACAGCTGTCCCAGAGAACCCTAGCTAGAAAAATCACAAAATCCCTACTCATTCATTTTGTCGCTAAATTGTTCTTGCCGAAACTTATTATCGCAAAATGGTCCAACAATAAACATTTATGCTCTAAGAAAATTATAATTGGGTTGTTACGCCATCCCGTTTAACAAATCGTCACTAATAAGCACATCGATACTAAAAATAATTTTGTCACTAAAATATATCGATGTTAAGAAAATTAATTCATCGCTAGAATACATGTCGATGTTAAGCATAAAAAATATCGTTTACGCTAACTGTCACAAATACCTCAATCAATATCACTTATATTTGCCATCTTTAATTTATAATTTATGGTTTAACAAAATTTTGTCCCTAAAGGTTACTGATAAAAATTAGGATTAGTGAAAATTTTTTATACTTTTCTGAAATCGTATGTATTTTTAATATTTTCTGTAAATTCAGATTTGTAAAATCCTTTGAATCCTTTAAAACTCATGAAAAAGTTTTGAAAACATTAGAATAAAGTTTTTATAGTATAAAGAAATCTCAACATAAATTTGGTAATTTTTGAAATTAATTTATTATCACAATCCGTATCGCATTTGATTTAGCAAAATGAATAATTTTAAAATGGTTTTGGTACTTTTTAAATTCTAATTTCAGTTCTAATATTTTTCCTATATATGATGAAGTTATCATGAAAATTATGGGACTTTGATTTGAACTAGAAGTATTAATTTTTATTTTAGGCTTTTTCTGGTATTTAAGAAAATCTTTTTTAATTTGAAAATATTCAAAAAATTCATATTGTAAATTGTTATGCTGTTTTAAGGTATAAAAGTGTTTTATAAACATTTATTATGAATTTTGGAGTGTCTTAATGTATTATACAGTGTGCGAGGTTATCGGTTAAGTTTAGCCGTTTGAGGGATCCAATTCGTTTTCATTTATGTTAAGAATGTCAGACTGAGCAACGATAAAGAATTAACATTAAATTAATGTTTTGAGGCTAGTTGTATTCTGATAAATAGTTGCCAATATAGGTTAAATCAAAGGATTTGAACGAGGTTGTAAAACAGCGAGCGCATAGCTTGGATCGAAGTAAGAGATCTTTATCCGAAACCCAGTTTCATCTATTTGTCCTCATAAATATTTTTCTGAATTGTTATTGAATTTTCTTTGAACTCCGTTATAGTTGAAATGCGCATCGTTTGCCTTTAATGCCCTGTTTTGAGCCCTATACGTTTATTGAAAATTATATTCAATGTTCTGTATGTATTCGCGTTGTGTATCAATTTAATCATTATATTATCGATTGTTGTCATTCTGTTAATTGACATGAGATTCTGCATTGTTGTATTTTGGTAGGAGTTAGTGTATATTGGAGGATTTGGTGTGAGCTAGTACCTTGATGGACTAGCCAGTTTATTGGTGTAGACTAGTACCTTAACGGACTAGTTCGTGTATATGTGATTGTTTGCGTCGTATCTGAATTTTATTGATATTTGATCGAACTAATTATGATTCTTTTGAAACTCTTGAAAAATTATCATTGAATTGTATCTGTAAATTGTTTCACAATTTCTTCATTTGAGCGACCTTATTGAGCTCTCAAAAGCTCACTCTCACTTGACTTCATTTCTACAGGTGATAAATATCCATAGATTGTATTGGGTATTGATTAGTGTCGAACAAGGAAAAATTAAAATTTAAGTTTCAGTCTTGGTTATTAGAAACCTTGCGGGGGTGATTATTATTATTTTTAATTTTTTTTGACTTAGATTCATGTATCATTTACAATAATTTACTGAGAGTATCATTATTGGTTATGTTAAAGGCTTAGCTGCTCTAATGATGACTGCTCATTTGGTTATGAGGTTATCATTGTCTTAGAATGAGTGATTAACGTTCCGAAAATTTCAGAATGTTACAGTTGGTCACCGTTCCACCACCCAACTCACCAGAGGTCACCACTACTAGGGGAAATGAGAGGATGGCCATGCCTGATTGGTGGAAATTGGTGATTTCAGGTGCAATTAAGCTGAGCTGTGTCGGTTGCGGCTGCAATAGTACTTAATACTATTGATTAAGTGAGTTAGGATTGAAGAATTTTGGTGGCACTCTATATAAATTATGAAATGGGTTTGGTGGTATGCTTGTGTTGTTGATGACTATGCAGTGGTGGTTTAGCGACATGCTTGTGGTGGCTAAATTGGTTTGAAGTGAATGGTGAATGCATGACTATTTTGGTGGGTATATATTTGTATGTATTAATATGGGTGGTGTATTGGTGTGGACTAGTTCCTTGATGGACTAGTCAGTGTATCTGTGATTGTTTGCATCGTATATGAAAAATTATATTGACATCTGATCGAATTAGTTATGATATTTTTGAAACTCTTGAAAAATTATCATTGAAGTGTATATGTGAATTATTTTGTAATTTCTTCGTTTGAGCGACCTTACTGAGTTCTCAAAAGCTCATTTCCGTTTGACTTCATTTTCGCAGGTGATAGCCAACAATAGATCGCATTGGGTGTGGATTAGATTTGAGCCGAGCGAGGGAAAGAGAATTTAAGTTTCAGTCTTGGTCATTAGAACCCCCGTGTGGGTTATTATTGTTATTTAGAACTGTTAACATAGATTTGATGTTTCAACTATGACAGTACACTTAGAATATTATCTTACTCAATGTTTTAGTTGCTCTGACTGGTTGGTGGAACTAAATTGATTGAGTTTGGGGTTTCTATTGTCTTAGTGTATATGATCAAGCGTGTTAACATTTCAGAAATTCCGAAATGTTAAGAAATCAAATTGAACCGTTACGAAGTCAAACACTGAATTTCTACACCTAACTAAAACGACTAAATTTGGACTTAATAAGGTCAATATTCAATTAGCTGGCGAGTTAATCCTTTTGTTTCCAATCTTTCCAAGATCATATAGCTTTTGAGCAAGCAGATTTTCCCTCATAGCCGAGATTTCTCATTGTCCATTTTTTTACTATAGGATTTTCCTTTCTTAATTATGGACTTAGAGTAGTCGGTCTAGCGCAGAATGAACACCCCTATGATTTCGTTTCTCAAGAAATTTGCGCCGAGGAAAATCTCGAATTTGAGACTTCCTATACCAAGAATGTTCTCTTAATCGAAGCTATTCATGCTTGGATGCATCTTAAGATCAGCCTCATGAAAACTTATACTCCCTCATGAGGTTCTACCACGTAGAAAGGCTGGCTCCATGGGGATAAAACAAATGGCTTGGACCCTTCACTATCGAATGACAAGATAAGTGCAACACCTCTGCTCATCAAGTCAAGCAAGCAAATCTTGCCTTTGGAGCTTCTCCTCTCGTTATGAACCAAAGATTGAAAGTGGTTTGAATTAAGAAACAACAAGGAACTCTATTGGTATGTAATGCCCCAAGAACTAGGTTCGCCTTCAAAAAACTAAGCTAATATATAAGGATGAAAGAAACATGATTTAATTTCAATGGACTTTCAAATATGACTTTTGTCAAAGCAATTAAGTTAACGTGGCATATACATAAATGAGCACTCCTTAGTAGTTTCTTACCTACCACTTCTCCAATACCATGGTCTGATTCTCGTGAACGTGGACTTTCCTCTCAGATTAGAGCATATTCCAGTATTTTTAACTAATTTGAGCATTCACCGGACATTCTGATTTGATTATTTGAACCAAAAGGTAACATGTATAGGTCAACTACCTTACGTGGATTATATGATGTAGTGGGGAAGGTGTGACCTTCATCCTTGAGTTAAATGAAAAATCAAGGGAATAGCATGTTCACGATAAGAAAGCAATGACAAAGTACTATTTCGAACTCCTTTAGTTAGGGTTTCAATTGTTTGCCTCTAATGTATGTTATTGCTTTGTTTACAATCCTTTATCCGGAATCACTAAGGCTCTGTTTGGTAACCTTTTTGTTTTTTTATTTTTTCTTCAGTTAAAACGCGTTTGAGGCACATTTTTCGTTTTTTTCTTCAATTTTAAAAATCAGTTTTTAAAATAAGACTGTTTTTTAAAACTCCCATTTAGGAGTTTTGGATTTTTAGTTTTTATTTTGAGACCACCACCACCCTCCCACGGCCTGTCGTCGGCCACCGGCAGTCTCTGCTGATGACTGCTGGCGGCCGGCAGCTACTGCTGCCGACTGCCGGCGACTACTGCCACGCCCCACCACCACAAACCTCCACCAAAGAAAAAAATCAAAATAAAAATTGGTAATCAAATACCCATTTATTTTTGTAAAAAATAAAACTAAACTAATTTTTTTTGGGAAACATAAAACTAAAACCGGAAGTGATTTCAAACACTACCTAAGTTATACCTTTACTATCAAGCGCTTTATTTGGGACTTGTTTTTTTGGCCGATGCATGTGCAAAGTTAATAATACCTGGTTCATTAGATAACTAACCTAATTGGTTAGGATTAACCCAAGTTAAGTTAGAGTCAAGAAAGAAAGTTTGACTGGAGACTTGAGGATCGATTTGAGACACAAAGTGATTGGTGTGAATATGAGAATTGTTTTTCAAATTTGGTATTATCCCGGATGATTAATTGACTGTCAATATGCAATTTTATCATTTATCCTGGCTTATCACTAGCCTAACAGATTGGCATTGCCAATCTTATCAAATTCTGTGACTCTGGGCACTATAAATAGGATCATTGGCCTTCATTTCAAGGGGTCAGAGAGCTTGTTATCTTCAGAGTCTGTGCACCATTACTTTGTGAAGTGATTCGCTGTTTCTCTCGAGAATCTTAGCCATTCATATTCATTCTATAAAAGTCTCTTTCTAGTCTTTGCATGGTGGATCATTCGGATAACATCATTGTATCTTTAAGGCAAGCTACTTCTAAAGGTAACTTTTAATATTGTTTAGATTAGAAAATCATTAAAATTGTCTCCTCATTCCGTAGTCACATTTATATTCAAAAATATTAAAAAAGCGTCGTTCACATTTTTAGTCTAAGTCTAAGTCCCGAAATGTAGACCACTTCCAGTAGTACCAGTGTCAAATTACAGCAGTTTTTATTTCGATTAGTCCGATCGGATACATAGGCAATTCGACCCTTGTTGTCGAGTTCAAGTCAAAAATAAAAAAAATTAAATTAGGGTGAGTCTTGCTGTATTTTGCTTGCTACTTGTTTTTAAGACCAATAATGATTAGAAAAATGAAGTAGAGACCGAAAGGGCTCTACGGGTTGCTAACACCTTCTTGTTGCGTAACTTATCGGATCTCTCTCTTGATTTGGATAAGATCAGTCGTCTTTCTTGAACACCTTTGAGTCATTTCTAAGTTTTTCTTATTTTCTTTTAATTGAATAAGATGACGATTCCTAAAATCCTTTCGAAAATATTTCGAGGCAGTTCGCCAGACTATGGCATGACGATTATTCTTGCTCTTAGCATATTATAGTTCATTACTGTTTATCTATGGGGTAAATGCATACCACCACCTCATACTTTACACGATGTATGATCTAATATGTCGAGCTTCAACAACTGTACCAAACCTCCTCTTACTTATCTAAATTGCGGCTCTTTAAAAGAACCTCTTAAGGTTTTGTAGAATGACTCAACCCAAAACATGGTATATGATATAGTTGATAATGTTTCGTTCATGTAATACGCACAACATACAAACTATCGGGAAAAAAAAAAAGAAAAAGAAAAAGAAAAAGAAAAAAGGCACGCCGAGTGATAGTGTTAGTTAGAAACACAAATACGAAGGGTGTTTGCCAAGAAAGAAAAAAAGAAATAGACGGTCGTTGACGTGTCGTTTGTCTTTGTAAATATTTTCATCATCTTAACACTGCCATCACGTCCATCTCATTGCCTGCATTTCATGCCATCATCTTTTCTTTTAACGATGATCCAGATTAGTTTTAAACGGTAAAATTATGGTCTCAGTATTTACTTGTTTGCACTTTTTATTGTTTAACATTGTAACTAAGGGTTGCTTGTACATGGATTGCCTCAATTTTGGATCAAATGCTTTGACATCTACGTACGCCTGAATCGTTGAGAGCCATATTTGGTGGGTTAGAAATTACTAGGTAACTTGGGGATCGTGGTTTGACTATTGAGGACCGTTGGATGAGATATCGTATCTTCTATCACATCGGCCTTCCCTGATTTAATGGTCCCAAATAGTCGAGAGCAATGGTCTGGAACATGCGATATGTACTCCAGATGGTTAGATCGTTAAACCAATCAAGCGTTCACCAAAATGTGCAAACTCATGCGAGTTAGGAGACCAAAACCTAAATCTCGGGGAAAAAAAATGCACATCATATATTGGAGATTGATTTTGCTTACCATACAATCAACATATTGAAAGATCACATACTCGAGATTCAACGACAATAATATTTTCATATCCAAGTAATGGTGCTTGCTACCCAACCCTACAATGCCCGGGAGCAGAGCATGCATGAGTAAGGGGATAACGGGTCCGCGGCTCCCAGTCCAGAAGAGGCCCCTTGCCTGCATGAGAGAGGAAACCCAATGATGCAATGTCTCTTCCATGTTGGAACAAAGCATGCCAAAATTGTTTCTTTGGAGTTGGATTTAGCCCAGGAAAGTGTATGCTTGGATTCTGGTTTATACATATGACAAAAGCTTCATACTTGTCCCTTAAAACTAGGGTTTTCCTTGTTACCTTTGATCTGGGCTTCTTTTGTTTAGCTAAATCCAAGTTAATGTCGCCTTTCGCCTTTTTCTCTTCTGCTGTTAGTCGATTGTTGCCTCATGGAATGACTCTTGTTATTTTATTTTGTCTATTATTATTATTATTATTATTCTACAAACTTATTTATAGTCGGAATAGCATGTCACCGGCGTCACCCCCTCGACCGCTTTGGCACCACACATACTTTTCGCCGTTCCATGCCGTCATCACGTACTTGGTCAGACACCCCTTCTCTAATACACCCCTTAATAGTGATGGCTCAACCCTGTCAAACCTTTCAAAGACACCGAACGCATGACTTAATTACCCCATATATACATGTGTGTCATTTTCAAGGGGATTTTTTGCCATTTACTAATCATTTTCTTGGCTTATTATTTCATAGAATAAGTTGCACTTGCAAGTAATTTAAACTGCCTCTAACTGCTCGATGTTGAGTTAACTAACCAGCTAAGAAATCGGTTTGAACCGCTAGAAATAAGTCAAAATTCACGCTGAATATCTAGACCTAATTACTAAAACGATTGAAAATTTGGACAAAATAAGATCGAAATGTTTTGACTCAAATTAATAGCCCTAACCTCTAAGGACATCTACAATTTTACTTTAGGAAAACAATATAGTAAATGGAGTAAGAAACTTTTTATAGTACGTGGCTTTTGATTTCATTTTAATGGCAAAATCAAAAAAAAAAATTGTTGGGATAAAAGATCATCATAGATGATATGAATCCAAGCAAAACCGAGCAAAGATATCATCTAAAAATGTATTTTCAAATTACTACTCTAAGAAAATTAAGAGAAAGCGCGATTTTGTGGTAAATTCCAAATTAAAATATTGTCACGAGAGATTTAAAGAACCCAAACACCTAAGTGACCGGCGAAAGTATGGAGATAGTTTGTCGGCGTCTATCGAGTCGACACAACAAACTTAAAAAAAAAAGGCGGATAGATCTGAGGGATCACGGGCCGCCTGAATCTAACGCGCGGCGGTCCCAGTGATGCGTAGTTCGGCGAATAGCGACACGTGTGGGGGCTACACTGGCAAGGCCTTTGACACGTCTGACGGGCTTGATGCCCGCGGGCCCGTTTTAGCTGGCTTGGCATTTACAATAACAATAACAGTACATGATAAATATGCCCCCTTCCCTTAACTCGAGTTCACAAGGAGCAATTATCCACTGTAGCGAGTCTCTACGTATATCTTTCCAACCTAGCTAGCAACCCAGCTTATGAAGATCAGATACACTAGGCAGTGCTGCTATTTTTGGTCTTTTCGTGGGTGCTGGTAGCTTCATACATTGTGAAAAGTTGTACTAATTCTGAATCTTGGAATGTTTGTGACCATTACCCAGTTCTTTTTTCTTTTTTTGCAATTAAGAAAATTGTAATCGATTTATGGCGGTGAACCCAATTAATCAAGCATCTCTCTCTCTCTCACGAGCAACCTTGAACTAGATCGGATCATTCGGCTTGATTACTTATCTGATGATTGAGAGTTAAATTATTGAGTTTCAAACTTTTTTTTTCCTGACAAATAAGCTAAAAATGAGAGCTTAACTCAACGCAAGCCTCAAAATAATGATATCTTTAGCCCAAGCGATGTATTAGCCCCAGCAGCGTCCATCGCACACGAGCCCCGACCCCTTCCTACTTCTAAGATGCTCACACGTTCTTCTTTCTCTAGGCAGAAATCAAGTTTCTTCTCTTCAAAAGTTCCTCAAGCTCCATAATATTCCAAACCAAGCTATCAACTCCATCATAAATCTTCCGTTAAATATGGGTTCTTAACAACCACCACCATCACTATTATACCCTGCTTCAAACTGCCATCGTCACGACTAGAGGCTGTTCTAGTGTTCAAAAATGAAGCTAGGGTCCTTGAAGGCAGAGAGCTTGGTGGTTTAAGGTGGGCCTGGGGTTGTTCAGATAAAGTAGCGGCTCTTGGGGTTTGAATTGGCTGGGGCTGGCGTTGTTGAAATGAAGCGGTGGTGGCAGCTAGGGTTCGGTATTGGTGGTTGTTTAGATCAAGTGAAGAAGATGAAGGATGAAGGATGAAGGATGAAGGATGAAGAATAAAGAGGGCAAAATAGACATTTTTATAATTTGTTGAGATTTCAACCTATGCAACACAATGATGACCATGGGGGCCATTTGCAACAAATGGAACCGGAGGTGTCTTTTTACAACCGAGACAAACCACAATGTGTGTTTTTGTACTTTCTCCTAAAAATAGCTGGAGCTGACGATTGATCTATTTCATCATACTTGGCAAAAGGTCCACGTGCTGGGTACGGGTAAAAATTACTCATTTTTTCACGTGGTCCTTTTCTGTACTCATAACGTAGTTACCCGGATGGTTCGGTTATTATCCATGGGTAAACTGGTTGATTTTCAAATATATTTTTCTTTTTGTAACGTATATTCACTTAGCTTGGCTATTTTTGTTAATTATTTTTTTCTTTTTCCTGCATTTTTTGTTATTACGATGATCGCTTTCTAATTCTTATCACTCTTACACAACACACAATCACCTCAAATATCACCCATTAAGAGTGTGCGCGCACGCGCACACATCTTAAAAATCTCAAAAAAATCACCTACAAGTTAATTCCTAAGTCTACAGTAATAAAATTCAAAGATAATATTGTGTAAATAAATGAATAGTTGACACAAATAACAGAAGGTAGATCTGGTTGATTTTTGTAGTAAGATCGACTTTGAGAGGGTAGATCAGGTAGAGTCCAAGATTAAGCCTTCAAACAGCGACGGTTGTGCCTCTGCGGTCGATGATGATGGGAGCAATTCCAAGGTTTGTCGGTGATGGTGGAAGCAGAAGGTAATGTTGCAGTGACAAAATAACGATGACAATGGTAGCGGAGTTGCGGTGAGTTGTGTCGCATTTGTGAGCGATGACTGTGAGAGGGATGAAGGCGCCGTCGAGTTGACTTGATTTGGAGTAGTGTGTGGTCATTAGTGGATGTGTGTGTGTGTGTGTGAGAGAGAGAGAGAGAGAGAGAGAGAGAGAGAGAGAGAGAGCAAAGTGCTGAAACCCTAATGCTTAGGTATTAAAAAAACTTGGGTTGCGGGGGTCACGAAACGATTTGCGTGCGAATAAATTTCAACGGGTTTTTAATTTTAGTGCCCTTACCTGATTTTGTTTAGCTGGTCGAGTGGACCTACCGGTACAAACCTTTTTTTGCCAGGTCTATAATTCACACAAGCTGCAACTCAACACTTTTGTCTATTACTAACAGGAGTAATTCTTGTCTTTTCGGGTTCTAATCTCAAATCTCCTACATTCACAACATAGAACCCTTAGAAATGCTGCTTTTGAATGCTCGAGTAAAAATTTGACACTTCATTTTGAAGTCATAATTCTAAATAAAAATCTAAGAATAATATTAGTACTCTTAACAAGAATAATAGCTTTATTTTATTTCGTCATCGATGCACAAACTGAATGTTGGTATCATAGTATACTTCCTCTACTTCATTTAATTTTTTTCTCTTTAGCTTTTTGCATATTATTATAGAATACTGGGGTATGTAAACAATCACTTTATTTAATGCTTGATTTACAATACAACTCAATGCACGGTTATGATATTCAATACAACTTTTACAATCAATACACTGTAGAATTTTGTATAAAGTTTTCTATGAAGGAAGAATTTATGTGCACCGATTGTAATGACACGTATTACGATCAATGCATAGTATATAGAATTTTCTAAAATAATAGGGTAAGTTATCTGTTTTACTTTAAATATTAGTGTATATAAAAATTTTGTGTCCAACTGCAAGGTAAGAAATAATTACACAAAATTTAATTTAACGATTTTAAATCACAGGGTTACACCACTTTGTGATTTTACACACAAGTAGATTTAAAATTCTCTGATTCTATCTCTGGTTTGGTCATGATCCAAAGGCTAAAAGAACTTGATCTTGAAACGTGAATTTTGACTTCTTTTATCTTTGCCGTTGAAAGATCCTCGAAAGGTTTCTTCTCGAATAAGAGGGTGTTTGAGATTGATTCTAAATTGGTCAAACCTGATTAAATCTAGATTAAATCAGTTTTGAAGTGTTTGGAAAAAAAAAGTAAACTGATTAAATCTACTTCACTATGCTCAAAACTGATTAAATCCATAATCCTCATTTTCTTGGATTAAGATTTAATCAGTTTTGGAGAATTAGGTTTGACCAAGAAATTTACCAAAATATCCTTACATATGAATAACATTAAATGCTCAATTTCAGTTTGAATACACTATATGATAATTTTGCTACACTAAACCTACTTTAATCCATTTTTATCCAAACACTTTCAACAACTTTTTCTCTATTATACTTAAAATAGATTAAAGCTGATTCTAATTTAATCTAAATCTACTTTTAAAAATCAATCTCAAACGGCCCCTAAGTGCGGTAATCCTTAACTTGTAAAATCATCGATGTTGAAGGCGGATTCCTCTTTGATTTAAGATCAAAATTAAATTAGTCTTCATTTCTTGAAAGTACTTGATTGAAGAAGGGCACTAAATTAATACGTATTATTCTTCAAATGAAGCACAAAGTGTGAAACCTCACAATATTAACATAGCCATGGTTTTGATTGCGGAGATCCACTGTGTCCATTTTCTCTACGCCATGCCCTCGTTTACAAGTAAGGCAGGGGACTGAGGCTTCGTTTGACAAAATTTTTTTTTTGGTTTTCAGTTTTTAAAGAGCAGTTTTTTAAAGAGCAGCTTAATTTTTTTTTTTTATAAAAACAAGTGGGTGTTTGATAACCCCTTTTTTTGAGATTTTTTTTTTGTGTTTGGTAACCCTTTTTATTTTGACTTTTTTTTTTGGTGGTTTGCGGTGGCGGTGGTGGGGCGTAGCGGTGGTCGACGGTGGTGGTGGTGGTGGCCGACGGCCGGAGGTGGCTGCCGGCAGTCACCGGCGGTGGTGGCCGGCGGCGGCTGCCGGCAGTCTCCGGCGGTGGTCGCCGGCGGCCGGAGGTGGCTGCGGCGGTGGTGGCCGGCGGTGGTGGCCGGAGGTGGCTGCCGGCAGTCTCCGGCGGTGGTCGCCGGCGGCCGGAGGTGGCTGCCGGCAGTCTCCGGCGGTGGTGGCCGGCGGCAGGGCGGTCGCCGGCGGCCGGAGGTGGTTGTCGGCAGTCTCCGGCGGTGGTCGCCGGCGGCCGGAGGTGGCTGCCGGCGGTGGTCGCCTGAGGTGGCTGCCGGCGGTGGGAGGGTGGTGGTGGTGGTCGAAAAAAAAAACCAAAAGTGAAAAAAAAAACCAGTTTTTGGAGTTTTTTTTTTACTCTGCAGTTTAAAAACTGGTTTTTTAAATTGAAAAAAAAATGGTTACCAAACGCTCTTTTTTTCAGTTTTTAAAACTGAAAAAAAAAAGGGAAAATTTTTTTGTAAACGGGGCCTGAATGTTGGAAAATCCATGATTTGGGTTATTTGTCTCATTTAATTCAATCAGAATTTTTTGATTAAATGAATCTTATTTTCACTTTCCTTAAGTTAAAGTAGACGTAACTGACTCTTATGATAGCAAGACCATAGATTTGGGCTAGACCAAATAATTGTATTTGGACTAGTTCTTCCAATCAACTTTGGTTTGGATGCATCATTTTGTTTGATTCCAAGTAAGAATTTTAAACCCGCTTTTTTCGCAACGTTAAATATTTGACCAGCCAATAAATTTTTGTATTATTCACTAAGACAAATTTTCATTATCTACAATCAATTATACATTGTACTGCATCAATGTTACAAGTTACAGCCTTAATGAAAATTTTCTTCAAATACAACAAAAGGATTAGCATTTTTGGCAACTCCTTAATCTACAAGAGTTACTGTGCACATGCAATGCGTGTGTGACCCATTCATTATTTAACTCATAGAATATATTTTTAAGCGGCATTTGATAAAAGCCTAAAAATAAATATGACATTAAGAAAATAAAAATGGTCTACTTGACTATGAATGCTATTGATATTGGAGAAAATAAAAACATTAAAATGATAAGTTTGCTCGTTGTTTTACCTTGGATAGACTTGTCAAAAGGAATGAATGGAAGTACGATTGAATTTAGAATCAAACATCTTGTAAAATTCTCTATTACCGCGTTGAGTAAAATTAACTTTAAATTATAGAACCAAACCTAACCTCCTACATAGTTATTTACTATTCAAACTATTATTTTGCACCAATTTTCAGGAAAAAAATATAAATGTTGAAGATTGAAGTTTTATGGGTGAAAAACAACATAATGTTGAATAAAAAGACTAAATCTTCCAATAACATTTGAGTTTTGAATATTTTGACAAATAATGATGATGTACAACCAACAATTCACATTGTACAACCAATAATCAGGAACAAACAAGGCTGCCGCTAATTTCACACATCATCATCCACCATCGCCGGCGACACCCTCTGGGAACAATCTCGGCAGCACACTCAAGCGATAGCATTATTGGCAACTGCCCCTGCCATCGATCTATTATTCACCGCGATCCACGACTCTGGCCTCCGCCTCCCCACGAAAGACCCCTATTTCCACACCCACCCACGATCAACACCGCCGACAAACACCATCCAGCGACCACGCTGGCAACTGCCACTGCCACCTCTCTTCCATCACCACAATCCACCACGTTGGCCTCCACCTCCCCACAAAAGAGCCGCCTGTTCCACACTCTCACTTACCGACGACCAAGACTGCCAACAGCGGCCCCTGCCACCGCTCTCCCCATTACCATGACCCACCACAGCCAGCCACCACTTCAGCACGAAGGCAACCGATTTCCACATTCTCCCCTGCCCACGACCACCCACAACCACAGCGGCACACCTACGGGCGCTAACCGCCACCAATCCCTCCAACCCACCAAGGATCACCGCCGGTGACACCATCCGGCCAATGCCTCTTCCTTCCGTTTCCCTGATCTATTTTTTTTATGATCCCCTTTCGTAGCCCAATCAAACTCCTTTGTAGAGAAAAACCCACTTGAAACAAACCGTCTCTGTCCTTCTGTCTGTCTCACTGTCTCACTAACAATAATCACATACCCAAGCAACAGTGCTGAACCAAGTACATAACAATAAAGTAAATACGATTTATGATTTTTGATAAACAAAATAGAAATGATTTATGGGTACACTAAATACGATAAACAGGTGATATGTGATGTTGGAAAGTATAGAAAAATAAGTTGAAAAAAGCAAAAAAATTGTCAATGAAAGAAAATTACCGGTAGATAATCGTATTCGTGAATTTTATGCTGGCTTGAAGCTGATTGCAATCCATAATGGTAGATGAAGAAGGGAGAAGGGAAAAGGAGAAGGGAAGTTACGTGAAGTATATGAAGTAGAAGAGTAACTGAAGGTTTTAGGACTGTGGCTAACAGTCTTTTACATTTTTATCCTTAAAAAGGACAAGTGACAGAAGCCGAATAAGTGAGTGACACTAAAAATAGACTTCTCATTATAAGTAGTATAGATATACACCTTAAATATATTTTTGGCCACCCATTGACTATCTCCAAAAGAGAAAAAAAGCCATAAAGGAAGGCGGCCAAGACGTTAGAGCTTCGTTTGACAACACTTTCGGTTTTAATTTTTTATTTAAAAAAAAATCAAAAAACAAAAATAATTAAAATTTTTTTTACAAAAACAAGTAGGTGTTTGATAAACCAATTTTTATTTTGAGTTTTTTCTTTGGGTTATTTGCGGTGGCGGTGGTGGGGCGTGGTGGTGGCCGGCTGCCCGTGATGGCAAACTGTGATTGCCGGCGGTGGCAATCGCCAGCTGACAGCGCTGTCGGCAATTACTGGCGATGGTCGCTAGTGGTGGACAGTGGCGATGGGCGGTGGTGGGAAGGTGGTCTCAAAATAAAAACCAAAACTCATTTTTGAAGTTTTCAAAAATAGTCTTGATTTAAAACTGGTCTTTTAAACTGAAGAAAAAATAAAAATTATGCGCCAAACGCGTTTATTTTTTTTACTTTACAAAACTGGAAATTTTTATTTTTTTTGTCAAACGGGCCTAAGTAACCACGACAACAGTGGTGGAGCCTGGAGCAGCAGATACGGCCTCCGCTAACTACACCACGCGGTTAAGAAGCCCATCAAGATCGAGTGGGTCTGTCCAGTCCGACTACTCGCATTTTTTGTGTGTATGTGCACCTCCACGACGCGCTCTCTCCCATCTTATCATCTCCCTCTTCCCCCGCTGCCTTTCCTCATTAATTCTCGCCGTTCCCAACCGCCACCGACGTCACATTCCGGCCGCCCACACGCCATCTCCTGGCCAAACTCGTCAGATCCAGACTACACCACCGTCCTAATCCAACCCGAGCCGGTTAACACAATTATTCCCCCTGCCTTTGTCGGCTCCCCTTTTTTTAAATCGCAGACGTCGTACCATATTTGGTTGGACAATTTGCTACCTCGGGGGTATCTTTGTCGTAAAGGCTTAGAGAAACCCAGAAGCTTTTCTTGATACATTTTTTACCCTGCAATGCTGCTTTTCCTCGCATTCTTCGGATTGAGTTGAAAATCGCTTGTGATCGAGCCTGATTTCGTCGTGTGCGTTAGCGATTATTGCTTTTGGGGTTTTTGCAATCCCGAAGTGAATTCAGATTTCAGGGCATCCGTTTATCCGCTCGATTTCGTGACAAATGGGCTTTTGCCCGTTCTGACTTATCCGATCCTGCATTGGATGCGAATAATGCTGCCTTGTACCGCGAGGGAAGGGGGCGATAAGTATTGGCAGGTTAGTCGAGTGATGCGGAAGTGAGGGGAGGGAGAGATGGGGCTGAAGACTCTTGGGGGTGAGAAGCTGATGAGGGGTTCGATGGTTTCGAGGTCTAGGATGAAGCTGTGGATTATTAGGGCTATGACGTCGGTTCTGCTGTGGACTTGCTTGGTCCAGCTGACTGCATTGGGTGAGATGTGGGGCCCTAGGGTTTTGAAGGGCTGGCCGTCTTGCTTTTCGCAGGAATCTGCGGCGGCTTTGGATGTCAAGTTGTTTCCGGAAGTTCCGGCCAGAGTGCTTCCACCCAAGAGTGAGTTAACTTTCTATTGCTTTTTAAAGTTGCAGTGAATTGATCGATTATTTTTTGGTTTAAGTAATTTGAGTTAATCTGAGCTTACTGCTTAGTATGGATAAAATTTCCCAATGCAATTCATGTGGATAAGAGCCTCCATTTGTTAGTTACTCAGTATGTATAATATTGGTGATTGTTTCAATATCTGAAGAGCGTTTATGGATTAGCTGCCGAACACGATTTAGATTGGTTTACTGGGTCTTCAGGAATTTGCTGATCTTTTAATTGGTTACGTACAAATGATTTCTCTGTACTCGCTCTTGCTGATTTCTGAATTCCATGTGTTGCCATTTTTAGGGGTTTATAAGAACAATGGTTACTTGATGGTTTCGTGCAATGGAGGTCTTAATCAAATGCGGGCAGCGGTAAGTGGGTAATTTTTGAGTTATGTTTTCAGTGGTATTTTGATAATTAACTGATGCAGCTGCTGATTTTATTTATACCTCTTGCACAGATATGCGACATGGTTGCGATTGCGAGATATTTAAATGTGACACTTGTTGTTCCTGAGCTTGATAAAACGTCTTTCTGGGCTGATCCAAGGTATATTACTTTGTTTCTCCCTATACATCTTAACTGGCAGAATTTCTGTGTTGAAAGTCAGGTATTCTTGCCTCATTCCTGGAGTGCAAGCTGTATTTCTTATGTTGTAACACATGCATTGCTTTTATATGGCAGTGAGTTTCAAGACATTTTTGATGTTGATCATTTCATTACATCATTGAGAGATGAGGTTCGGATACTGAAAGAGCTGCCTCCTAGGCCCAAGAGGAGGGTTGAACTTGGAATGAGTTATACCATGCCACCCATTAGTTGGTCTGACATTTCGTATTATCGTGATCAGGTAGCTTATTGATAATTATTCTCCTTATCTTTCCTTTTTCCATTTCAGACTCCTTTCATCGAATTTATTGTTATTACCTGTTGCATGCAGATCCTTCCTTTGATACAGAAATATAAGGTTGTGCACTTAAACAGAACTGATGCTCGGCTTGCAAATAATGGTCAGCCTCTTGTGCTTCAAAAGCTAAGGTGCCGAGTAAATTTTAGTGCTCTGAAATTCACTACCCAAATAGAAGAGCTGGGTAGAAGGGTTATCAAGCTTCTAAGGCGGAATGGTCCTTTCCTAGTACTTCATCTCAGATATGAAATGGATATGCTAGCGTTCTCCGGCTGTACACAGGGATGCAACAATGAGGAGGTGGATGAGTTGACAAGAATGAGGTTATCTGATTTCCTTGTCAGTTAGACATTAGAATAAAATTTTGTTTTGTACTAAGCTTCTCCATGTCGGCAGATATGCTTATCCATGGTGGAAAGAGAAGATCATAAATTCTGAGTTGAAAAGAAAAGATGGCCTGTGCCCCTTGACACCGGAGGAAACTGCTCTTACGTTAAGGGCACTGGATATTGATCATGACATCCAGATTTACATTGCCGCTGGAGAAATATATGGTGGGGAGAGGAGAATGGCCAGTCTTGCTGCTGCTTATCCAAAGCTGGTCAGTTGACAAAATATAATGCCAGCTCTCAAGTTTAAGAATTTTGTCTTCTATTCTCCTCTCCAGTTTTCCAGGTTGCTCAATGATGCTTCTTAACAGGTTAGGAAGGAGACGCTATTGGAGCCATCTGATCTTAGATACTTTCAGAATCACTCGTCCCAGATGGCGGCACTGGATTATCTTGTCTCATTGGAGAGTGATATTTTTGTTCCAACATATGACGGGAACATGGCAAAAGTTGTTGAAGGCCATCGGAGGTTAGTTTTTTTGTGCCAAATGACATGATGTTATATGTCACTGTGGGTTTGTTTTATTGTTCTTGTATCATGATTTGAGTTGGAAATGTAAGAGAAACAGTCACTTCCCAAAGCAATCTACTAAAATCAACCAGGATCTGCAGTAGAATGTCTTCATTAACCTTGAAAATGTTGTTAACTTCTGGATTGAGATTCAGTTACTTGCCATATGGCGGGCACGCTGTGTGATAAACCTGGGAGTTCCCTATCGTTTTCATAGAGCATGCTCTCTCTATAATTTTTAGGGTTTCTTTCTTTTACCTCTGTCAGTTTCTTCTTTTCAATTTCAATCATATAAACCTCTTTATCTGAATTGACCTTTTTCTGTTTTTCAATGCGCTTCTAGGTATCTTGGGTTCAAGAGGACAATACTTTTGGACAGAGGATTTCTAGTTGAGCTGATAGATCAATACAACAATGGATCACTTACTTGGGATGAGTTCTCTACTGCCGTCAAGGAAGCTCATGCAGGTCGCATGGGAAACCCTACTAAGAGGTTAATGATTCCGGACAGACCTAAGGAAGAGGATTATTTTTATGCCAACCCGGAGGAGTGCTTGCAACCATCAGATGAACAATTGAGTAGTATGTGAAGCTCACGAAGTGGTAGCCTTTCATAAGTGCCATACATTGCGCATCTGCTCGACTTTAATAGGGAGTAGAGGAGATTATGTTTTGAGGCTGCATATCTTGAAGAAAGACTATGGAGGTGGTGTGCTCAAAGTGGTTCTCCGGAAGCTGCTGGAGATTTTTCCAATACCTTTATACATTATAATAAGTCAATTCATGTATAGAAGCTACTCTGCCATTACAGGGTTATATCGAATTTAACTGCAGTTTACACAAAGGATGCAAGTACAGATTACGTTTCTTCTTGGAAGGTCAATACCTGCCTTTTTCTTCTCTTTCTCTCTTTTTTTTCTCGTAGTAGCCACGGTAGTCTGATTTTCGAGCATATATGCAGTACATTACATATACATGGTGTATAGGCATATTTGCCTTTTACTTTACGACAAAGCAGCGTGGTGTATAGTTAACCTAAATAAATTTTGTTAAATTTGCTCAAGTTGTCTTCTGGTTTTGAGTTGTATTTCTTAATTTTGAACTTCTGCATATGCAGGTTCTTTTGTGGGGAGTTTCCACCCTTGAAGGGTAGAGAACAATTGTCCATTCAATTGAACCAGCCAACGCATTCTCTCCATGACCACTGGCATTTGGTATGTTATATTCCATTGTTCATATCAATGGTTGGTGCGCTATCTAATCAGTTTTGTTGGTATGGGTGTCTGATTAATTTTATTGGAGAAGAGGGGATTGGACTTGAAAGGTAGATCTCCATTATAAATTTGTGTGGGTCGTGAGGATTGCTTGCCCAATTTGGTTATATGGAAAAGCCTTTTTTTAGTACTCCTCCAATCATTTTGTTCATTCCTCTAAATTATTGTGTTATATTATATTATAAAAAAAGAGAAAGGTGAAGTGAAAGTATGTACTACTAGTCTACTTGGAAGATTTCCAATTATCACGATGGAATCTTTTATTTGTTTAATTGTATGAATGGGGAGAAAAAATGACACCATAGCAATGGCCTGCACGGGTTGTATCTGAAAACTGACATGATTGGCTGGCATACGATCGGGACAAAGCACCGATCCGTGCACAATGAGCATGGAATATGGGAAAGATTTGCCCGATGAGAGAGAATATCAATCGATACATGTTATCGCTAAGCAGTTTCATCGGATAATAAACCGTTGCATTTCAAACTTGGTAATTTTGGACTCAATTACAGTATGCCTGTCCGAAAGAAGTTTAGGGAAAGGGTACGAATGGTTGTGAGGCATTGGTGGAGGTTGGTGGTTCTGATTGCGGAGAGGAGCGACTTGGAGTCATTATTATCAGGAACCAACCCACCTACCCACCCACGCTGCCAGTGACCCGTTCTGGTGGTAATGCAGACCATCTTGAATTTATGTTCTCGTCGGTGGCTTGGCACCAAGTACATAAGATGATTGTTGTCCTTGTGACCATATCAAGTCCCCACAGCCTTTCAATCGTTTTGCCAACGAAGCATTTAAGAATATACATTATTATTATGTACCTAAAAAAGGAGTAAATTATGCTGATACACCCTTGCCCTTTTTTTTTTTTTTAATTTTTATTTACGCTCAATACCATCCAAATCTGAGAAAATACACCGACACCCCCTTCGCATTATGATTGTGATTATGATCCCTTCCTTGAGCTATAGCTACCAGATAATAGATCACACTGAAATGCCCCCGGCCCGGGTCAACTCAGAATCAAAATAGCAGTATTTTCACCTGCCTGAGTAACAATTTAGCTTTAAAATATTGCTACCAGTTGTGGCGCATGGACTGCAAGTGCAAAGTTAGAGGAAAAAAAAAAAAAACCGAAAGATACCTAATTAGGTGGTGGTTATTTGTCCTTGTGTTTTTTGAACAAGTAATTTAAAAGGGAATGTTATCAAATTAAAAGCTGGTTATCAAATACTCTGTAGTTATCACTTTTCAATTTCAAACTTAAATCTTTAATATTCTTGAGTGTCGGGGGGGGTGTTCTTTTCTTTATGTATTGCATACATAGATGAGATAGAGGGTAGATTCTAGGAATTACTTGCCATTATTTTGCTAATTTCAATCAAAATAATGGCTTTCTATACCATTTACCAACACTGATTTCGAGATTTACGTACTCATTGAAAGCAATCCCGAAGCAATGACTTATGATATTCAATTAATAACATTTACCAATGGTAGGTGTTAGGGATGATTACAAGCTCATGAAGAGCAATCCCAAAGCAATGACTTCTTATGGATTGTAGCATCAACCCTATTAATTTAAGGGATTAATGCTAATTAAAAGCAATCCCAAAGCATTCTCTCTCCATGCATTTGACTGATCCAAGAAGCCAAACCTCGAGCGAGAAAGCAAGTAATCAGCAGGAGACAATGGGGTACTGGTTTCAAGAAATTCTGCTATCTTTTCATTTTCATGTATGCGACAGGATTGGACTTTTTAAGATTCTGCTAAACCGTTGCTTTCGCAGCACATCACCAATCGGCCACAAGTTGCGTTCGGTTGGTCCAAGTCAAAGCTTCAAATCCCACACCCACTTTCAAACTGGCATGTTTCAACTGGGGCGTGGGATGTTCAAGTTTGGTGTTAATGAAAAGGCCAAGGGCTAGGCTCCGAAAATGTTCGATGTATGTCGTCCCGCGTATTTTGTTGAAGAGAGACTATTTTTACGCATAAATTTTATCCTGGACAAATAATAAAAAGTACTTCAATTTATAAGCTTTTTTAGCTTCTCTCTTCATTACCAATTAAGTTTGACTTGAATTTATTCATAATAGCATCAGAACAGGTAGATTCAGGCCTAACAGACAATTTAAAATTAAATCATCTACCGCCACTAAGTCTAGTTTATCCACATTCTAGGCTCGTTTAAAAAAGAAGTATGGCTACACATTAGGTAGAGCGTTGAGATATAAATCACGCATCGGACAAATAATAAACTTTAATATAATGTACAAATTTTGTGGGTATCTCCTTTACACTGTGTCACATACGTTGACATCGAAAAAGGTGCCAACATGGGATGCATCAAGTGTCATACCGTGACAACTTAAGTGCCTGCCAATTAGGAGCGGAGATGAATGAGAGGTTATGCTTAACTTGCAAACTAGGGAAACTCTCGTCTTACTTTAACAATGCTTAAGGTATACTCCAATGACCACACGTCCAAGGAACAGGGAACATTAAACATTTTTAATGACTTTTCTTTAGTGATGTTAAAAAGTGCAGATAAGAACTATCGCCGAAAGTATTAGATGGAAAGTCACTAAAAATATTTAGCGACCATTATTTGTCGCTACACAAGAGGTTGCAACAATCTTTCTATAACCAAAACAGTAATATTCTTTTTTGGTTAATAAGAGAGTGACATAAATAGAAAGTTAAGGAAATCGTTTACAGCTAAAGATCAGTAATGCCTAGTCATGACATCCTCATGACTGTCAAATATACATAATGATGGTGCCGGAAATGGTTCGATGATACGTGGAGGTGCCACAAAGGATGCGGTCTGAGTTGGCTTCCAGGTAGGCAACGTGGGAGACAGCAAGGACGGCGCAAGGGCCGAGGACAAGGCTCCCCAGACAGGTCGTGAGGGGTGGCAGTGCTGCGCAGGCAAGGTGACGATGAACAGGACCGACAGTCTGCAGTCCGTAATGAGGGTATGGCGTCCAGGGTCCGTAGACGGGAGTTCAAGTATATTTCTCTCACTAGAATTCCAGAGAGAATGTTTCCTTTAGAGAGAGAAAGTGAAAAGTCCAAATGAGAATCCGATCCTTGAAAAAGCTCCAAAGTCCACTATTTATAGGCAAAAATGTGCATGTGTCATAAGTTGACATGTGTCGCCCCCTGGGAACGACACGTCACCAGGGGGCCAACGCACTGACCCTTCGTTGGACTGCCGGTTCCTAAGTTCGTGCTGCCCTGCCCTTGCAACATCTCTCTGCCTGTCTGAGGAGACTGATCATGCCGCGGTAGCATGGTCAGAGTAGCCCGTTGCCCCAGCCTCCAGTCCAAGCCCTTACTGAATCCCACAGGCCTGGCAGCGGCGGGGAAGACCCGACGCCCAGCTGCCAGGTGGACTAGGCAAGATGCCCTTCCGAAGACCTGCTCCCGTCTCCGAGTGACCCGGGGGTCATAGTCCTTAGGGGTGCCGACGCGAGCCCCCAGTGCCAGAGCACGTAGGCCAGTCACGCAGGCACCCCGGCGGAGATAGTGTCCTGGAGGAGTAGCCTATCCCGTGAGCATATAACATGATTGCAGCGCATGGGGCGCGGTTGAGTGCGGGCGACGAGGGTCGCAGAGTGATCTCCGAGCGACGAGGGTCGTTGCGTGGATGGCGCGCGACCGTGAGCGACGGTTGTCATGGCGACAGAGCGGCCACAAGTGACGGTCATCGAGACTACGGGCGACGGTCATCGCGACGAAGGGGCACGGCCGAGAGCGACGGTTGTCGCGACTATGGCGGAGTGCGGCCGCGAGCGACGGTCGTCGTGACAATGGGGTGGGGTCAAAGGTGACGGCGTCGGTGTTCAAGGCAGGTGGCCGACCCCCATGGGGTGGCCGACCCCCAAGGGAGGCCGACGCTTGGGGGAGGCCGAGCCTAGAGGGAGGCCGACCCCCCGAGGGTGGCCGACCCCTTGGGGGAGGCCGACCGTAGAGGGAGGCCGACCCCTTGGGGGAGGCCGACCCTAGAGGGAGGCCGACCCCCCGAGGGTGGCCGACCCCTTGGGGTGGCCGACCCCCAAGGGAGGCCGACCCCTTGGGGTGGCCGACCCCCAAGGGAGGCCGACCCTTGGGGGAGGCCGACCATAGAGGGAGGCCGACCCCTTGGGGTGGCCGACCCCTTGGGGTGGAAGGCACGCCGAAGTCGCTTCACGAATGGTTCACGTGACTTGAGCATGCGTTGCTTTGACCGGCCCTCGAGCGTTGAAAAGTTGACCGCTGACTGGGTGATGTGTCGTGCAAAGTGGGTCCCTTGGCGGGTCTTGGGGTGCGACCAGAATAGGGTATGAACATAAGCCCCCTGCGTGCGGCGGGCGCGGAGGGGCAACCCGAGCGGGCGTCGCATGCATAAACGATGTGGTTACAGCCCCTGTTGCTGCGGGGGCCAAGGTTCCTGGTAATGGAGCCGGCGATGACGCTAAGCCCGTGTAGCAGTTTGATTGAGCCGGCGATGGCTTCAAGGTTGTGAGCCCATCCCGTAGTTTGATTGTGCCGGCGATGGCTTCAAGGTTGTGAGCCCATGGCTTCAAGGTTGTGAGCCCATCCCGTAGTTGATTGTGCCGGCGATGGCTTCCAGGTTGTGAGCCCATCCCGTAGTTGATTGTGCCGGCGATGGCTTCCAGGTTGTGAGCCCATCCCGTAGTTGATTGTGCCGGCGATGGCTTCAAGGTTTTGAGCCCATCCCGTAGTTGATTGTGCCGGCGATGGCTTCAAGGTTGTGAGCCCATCCCGTAGTTTGATTGTGCCGGCGATGGCTTCAAGGTTGTGAGCCCATCCCGTAGTTTGATTGTGCCGGCGATGGCTTCAAGGTTGTGAGCCCATCCCGTAGTTTGATTGTGCCGGCGATGGCTTCCAGGTTGTGAGCCCATCCCGTAGTTGATTGTGCCGGTGATGGCACTAGCCCGTGCTGGCGCTCAGCCCATGCCGCAGGGAGGGGTCCTTGTGCAGGAGCACTACGAGCGGAGCCTCCAGAATGCCGCACACTCTAGAGAGTGGGTTGAAGGTCTTCCATGCCCATGGCGGGGGCGCATGGTGTGGTGAACGGGTGTTATGCCCGGAAGCTTGTAACATGGTCGTGGTGCATGGACATGGCGACGATTGTCGCGGGGACAATACATGGTGCTGGAGCACGTCATGAAAGTGGTGGGGCGACGAACGTCGCGAAGCAATACTTTGTGCCGGGGCACATGTGATAAGAATGGCGCATGGGTGCGGCGACGAAGGTCACGGAGCATATACTTGGTGCCGGGGGCACGCATGATGAGAATAACGCACGGGCGCGGCGACGAACGTCGCGGAGCTATACTTGGTGCCGGGGGCACGTATCATGAAGATGGCGCACGGGCGCGGCGACGAACGTCGCGGAGCTACAGTTGGTGCCGAGGGCACGCATGATGAGAATAGCGCACGGGCGCGGCGACGAACGTCGCGGAGCTATACGTGGTGCCGGGGGCACGCATGATGAGAATGGCGCACGGGCGCGGCGACGAACGTCGCGGTAGTGCATCAAGTGACCATTGGCGTTGAGCGCGCGTTGTAAAGAGCGCGATGAGTTGGCACAAGCGACGCGGTTCAAGGAGATGGCACGCGGGCGACGGGGCCTGTCGCGGAGCTGTCATGTGAATGCGTGCGACGAAGGTCGTGGAGGTGGCGCGCGGGCGCGCACTGCGGTCATAGTGGTGACGGCGCGTGGTCGACAAACTGTGGCGAGGCGCCGGCGGACGGGAGCGTAAAGTAAAGGAAAAAAGAAAGAAAAAGAAAAGAAAGAAAGAAAGAATAGAAAAAGAAAGAAAGAAAGAGAAAAAAAATAAAAAGAAAAAGAAAAAGAAAAGAAAATTGCCCACCCTTATATAAGGAGCGGAGGGGGGCAGGGCGGAGGCACCGCCATTTGTGCCTACGCAAGTCAGAGAGAAAGAGAGAGAGAGAAAGAAAGAGAGAAAAAGGGATGGTGAGAGAAGAAGTGGAATTGGGCGAGGGGTCGTCGGGGCCAGGGGGTCGGCCAGTTGGTGGCTCTGCGAGGGGAGGGGGGTCGGCCAGCCACGGGGGCTCGGCCGCACGAGGGGGGTCGGCCCAGCGAGGGGCGTCGGCCGGACAGGGGGGGTCGGCCCAGCGAGAGGGGTCGGCCGCGCATGGGGGGTCGGCCCAGCGAGAGGGGTCGGCCGCGCATGAGGGGTCGGCCAGCCACGGTGGGTCGGCCGCACGAGAGGGGTCGGCAGCACGTGGGGGGTCGGCCGGTCGGGGTGGGTCGGCCCAGCGAGGAGGATCGGCCGGGCAAGGGGGGTCGGCCCAGCGAGAGGGGTCGGCCGCGCATGGGGTGTCGGCCAGCCACGGTGGGTCGGCCGCACGAGAGGGGTCGGCCGCACATGGGGGGTCGGCCAGTCAAGGGGGGTCGGTCACGCAGGGTGTCCGACAGGCCCAAGTCCCATCCTCACAGCCCGGAGCGACGCCAGCAGCGAAAAAAGTTCGGCAGAAGATGTGGGCGAAGCCGCGAGGGGCCGCGACGGGTACATCGCGACCCCCGCGGGATATGATGACTGTACCTGTGCCGGCGCCGCCCGTCGATAAGGCCACACCGTCAGTGGGTGTCGAGGCGGCAGTGCCATTGACCTTTGATGATGGCGGTAGGAGGTCTTACGATCCGGAGCCAGATAAAACAAACACATTGCTGGGGGTGAGGGGAGTAGTACCGTGTGTACCGGACCGTGAGCTGTGGAGGGAGTTGGCCATTCGTGTGGCAGACGGAGCGTTCAGGACACCGTGGGGTGGTCCGTCGATGGGAGAGGAGCCTCGGCTGTCGTCACCCTACCTTCGCGCGCCGAGCCCGGCGGAGGCGCCCGTGATGTCGCCGAGGTATGTACCGGCATTGTTGATTGGGAGAGAGGACATACCTTGGTCGCCGGTGATGTTCAAGGGCCATAGTGCGATGCCGGTAGGGTGGGACTTTTGGTGTGAGCATATGTTGGAGACACCGGTGAGGGCGCAGGTGTTGCAGGCACTAGGGCTGTTACCGGCGATCAATGTTACGGCGAGGGGGGTGGAGTTATATAGGGATACGCCAGGGATGACCCGATTGCTGGCAAGATGGAGCACGCAGTCGCATACGTTCGTGACCGAGTTCGGGGAGATCGGGCCGACGTTACTCGATGTGTTGATGCTGACAGGGCTGCCGATACACGGGGAGGTGGATGCACGGGTGACCCGGCTGAGCGGGGAGGAGCGGTTGTTGCAGACGCAGCTACTGGACATTTTGGCGGAGACGAAGAGGCACCGGAAGGGGACGTACGGTGGGTGGCTGCGCCAGTTCTACGGCACGCCGCAGGCGAGGACAGGCCAGAAGTTGGGCAATGCTGCCCAGTTTGTGATGGGTCCGTATCATGGCAGCGATCGGTACGAGTTGGTGGCGTTTTTGGCGATGTTCTTATCGAGGTAAATTTTGTACTGTCGTGTGATTATTTGTGAATATATCGTATGTCCTGCTTGCCCTGTAAAACGTCAAACTGACATATGTTGCCGGTCGTTGTTTGCAGGTTTGTGTTTGAGGGGACACCTGAGGATGGCATTTCCCCGAGGGTGTTTCCCTTGGCCATTAGGATGGCGCAGGGAAGGCGGGTCGGCTTGGCTCCGGTGTACTTGGGCACGTTATACTCGCGGCTAGATCAGTTCGTGAATGACGTGAAGCGGTCGTATGGTCGGTATCAGGTGGCGACATACGTGGACTGGATGTTTTTGCAGAGGTACCTGTACGAGTGCTTTCCAGGGTACCGTCCTGACGGATACCCACTCGCACACCCGTCACCGACGATGGGGACAGTGACCCGTCCAGGCAGGTCGCGGCAGGTGGCGTTGTGGTGTAGCGGGTCTCGGGCTTTTGCTTGGGCAGGCATCAGGAGGCCGGGGTGCCCGTTGGCACAGATTCTAGACAAACGGGGGGAATGTGAGCGACGGCCCTATATGGAGATGCATGCGTCATATGGTACGCCGCCCTGGCTGCACGTGCAGGAGGTGACGACAGATCTGAGCCGGAGAGGCGAGCTAGCGCCAGGACAGCTGGCGCTATTGGTCGCGTATTTTCCCGGCTGGCTTCCGGTATTGACAGATGATGGCGGGAAGCCCGCCGAGTGCTGCTATTATGTGGCGAGGTATTGCCCGGACCGTCTGTCGTTGGCGTTCGGGTACGATCTAGAGCCCCCATGCGGTTATGACAGCCCGTGGAGTGTGGCGACGGCTTTTGGGTATACACTATATGACAGAGCCCGCGAGTGGCCGGCACCGACGACAGAGTGGAGGCAGCCAGGGACAGAGGTGGCAGGGGCGGTGACCGCGGATTATGCGCATTGGTGGGAGCGACTGCGAGGGAGCTGGGCCGGATGGCTGGCACAGCCGTCAGGCACACATCGACAGGTAGATGTGTTCGCATGTGACCGAGCCCTGAGTTTGATATCGGCCACAGTCGCGAGGCAGTGCGGGATGCTGTCACTGGTGACCGGGAGTTCTGTTCCGAGCTCGGAGAGGGAGGCGGAGGAGGATGCCGTAGAGTTGGGGGACGCGGCTCCCGGGGAGGACCGTGGGGAGGAGCCTATTGCCGAGGTGCCGAGGGTGCCGGGGGCCGGCAAGGGGCCCTTGTCGGCATTGCGAGTGGGGATGATGGAGACAGCTCGTCAGGCTAGTGCTGGTACCTCAGCCCCACACCTATCAGGGGCGAAGAGGCCGCGCGACGTATTAGAGGAGCTAGACTCTGAGGTTTGCTTCTGTCCTTTCTTTTTGTCGTATAAATATGGTTTGCATATTGCTCATAATCTGTGAACTGACAGCGGTTTTGCCAGGGGGACGAGGAAGAGGCGGTCGCGGGGGGAGCGAGGCCGAGACTGAGATCGCAGGCGAGGAGGCTATGGCAGCCGAGGCCGGCAGATTAGTTGACAGTGACGAGACCGAGGCCGTTGAGCTATTGACGGCCAGTGTGCCGAGGAGGGTGAGCCCATTGCCTGCTACGGAGGAAACGGTGGGGGCACTATACGGCGGAGAGGGGAGCGATACGGTGATGTTCGACATTGACGAGGACTGGTGGACAGGCATGGAGACGCCGGTTGTGGGAGGTGATGGTGGCGAAATGGCGGAGCCTGAGTCTGTTGTTGCTGCCTCGATTCGTGAGCGAGAGACACCGGTTCAGGCCGTGGTGGTGCGACGGCATGACACATTGCCGGAGTCCGTGGTTGAGGTCGGAGCTACTCTTCTGGCGATGCACTCAGCCACGATTGGGGCGCAGAGGGCGGGTGGGATGTCGGAGATTTCTGCAGCGGGCGGCAGTGGCGCGACAGTCGGAGATATGAGTAGAGGATCCTCGAGCGGTCAGGTGGATGTGGCAGCTTGGGGGGGCCTCCAGCTACCGGCGGAGACTGTGCGCCGGTTAGAACTGGTGAAGGCAGCGTTCCCGCAGACATTCGAGAGCGTGGTGGTAGAGAACCCAGTACTACGGATGTGGGTGTCTGCAGGGTTTATGGAGTGGTTGCTGCCGTTCGCCAGTGTGCCGTCGTCGGGTTGGACTGCAGAGTTCGTTGCTCGGTCGCTTTCAGAGTTCGCTCCGTTCACATCGCTAGGTATGCAGCTGGACTGGCTAGCAGATTTCTTTAGATCGAGGAGCGTCAGCCACGATATGGATGAGAGGCGTGCAGTCGTGGTTATGCGGGAGATGTTGCTGGAGCGGCGCCGCACAGGATTAGAGGCAGAGCGGTCAGAGATCACGGCAGAGTTGGCCGGGATTGACATGCAGGTGGCAGAGATAGAGAGACAGCTCGTCGATTTGCAGAGGCAGTTGTCCGATCTACAGAGGCGGCGAGGTGAGGTGGACGGGCGAGAGTCAGAGCGGTTAGGGCGACAGGCCGAGCTTGATGCTGGATGGTCAGAGGTACAAGCGGAGCGGGAGGTACTTCAGGCATTCAGCTCCCACCCAGTTGCATCGCTGTTGTCTAGACTTTCCTAGCTTGTACGTTACTTTGCCGTAGTTGTAGTGCTTAACGACGGCTAGTAAACGTTTGATGTATATGTACATATTTTTGATGGTCTCGGCTTATTGTATGTTATGTTCGGTTGCTCTCTTCTTTCTTCTCTCTTTTTTTTTTGAATGTCTTGCTTGTTTCGGTTACTTGTGAATGCTCTCCCATTCCCGCTCGTAGAAAGTGACTTAGGAAGCATAGGTTGAGAATGAGTGCCAGCTGGGCAGAAGTTGAGGTAACAGCATGACTTTGTATTGATAGGACGCGGTACAAAACACCGTTACACGACTAGTGTAGAACGCTACACAGATCAACAAAAAAATACAAGTCTGCAAGCAATGTCGCATGTACAAAAATGCTACGAGGGCGCGTTCTATGACGCGACTACACATAATACTTCTTCAGGTAGCGGCCGTTGATGGGGGCGGAGACCTGACCGTCGTCGTGGTTGAGCAGGAGGTACGAGCCATTAGTGCGGGCTTCGTGCACCGTTAAAGGGCCCTCCCAGTTTGGCGTGAATTTAGGAGCTGACATGTTGGCCCGCACATGCTTGGCAGCTTGAAGAACAAGGTCGCCCTCGATAAACGAACGTGGCTTGACGGTCTTCCCATAAGCTTTCGTAAGCTGCTCATGATACTTCTTCATGCGGCGCAGGGCCGTGGCTCGTCGTTCGTCGAGGCCGTCAAGTGCCGCGAGCCGGGCTTCTTCATCTCCGAGACTGCTGCTTAGGGAAAGTCGAGCCGATGGTTCTGCGATCTCGGCAGGTACCACACACTCGTCCCCGTAGACGAGAGAGAAAGGCGTGGCCTTTGTCGCTGTGTGCATGGATGTTCTGTAGGCCCAGAGTGCCAGATTCAGTTGTTCGGACCATGACCGGTCGGCGTCATGCACCATTCGCGATAATACTCGTAGCAAAGTCTTGTTGGACGCTTCAGCTTGACCATTACCTTGCGGGTAATAGGGAGTTGATGTGGCATGGCTGATGTTGTACCTTTCCATGAGAGTTCGAACCTCTCGGTTAATGAATGGGGTGCCATTGTCAGATATAATACATCGAGGGATGCCGAAACGACAGATGACGTCGCGTAAGAAGTTGGAAACGGCACCTCCCGTGGCTCTCCGCAGAGGTACGGCTTCAACCCACTTCGTAAAGCGTTCAGTAGCAACCATGATCCATGAATGGCTTCTGGACGGCGGGTGGATGGGGCCGATGAGGTCGAGGGCCCAAGAATGAAATGGCCAAGGTGCTGAGATCATGTGCAAGTCGGATGCTGGCGAGTGTATCCTGTCGGCGTGCCGCTGGCAGGGTTGGCAGCGTCGGACATGCGAGATGGAGTCGGATTCCATAGTCGGCCAATAATACCCCAATCTTAGTAATTCTGCATACAGCTTCTGGGAGCCTTGATGTTCACCACAATCACCATTGTGTACTTCGTTAATGACTTTGACCACTTGGGCACCTTGCAAGCATCGCAGGGTGCGTCCCGAAAATCCCTTGCGAAATAACTCGCCTTCCGTCACAAAATACCTGACTGCCTTGCGCTTGATGGATCGTGCTGAGCCGCGGTCAGGTGGTAGAATCCCGTGGGATAGATACTGGATGAAAGGCTGGCGCCAGTCACCCTCGATGTCAATGACAAGAGCTTCGGCACCGTCGGGTGCATACAGGCACTCGGGACAATCCTTTTGTATATCCGAGGCGTCCTTGGCCATGGATGGCCAATATAATCCCATACGCTGGAGGCGACGATACAGAGGGGGACCGTCGAAGCCACAACACTTCTGGTGGCCGAGCTGTAATTTGTGTTTTGCCTCTTCCGGTGCCAAACACCTTGCTAGAGTGCCTCCGGGACACCGCCTGTATAAGACATCTCCCATCATTGAAAAGTCTGTAAGGGTGGAGGCATGAGCAAGAGATGGCGCTTTAAGTTTGTCGATGATAGGTTGCCTCCAATCGTCCGCAGTAACGTCCCTCGGGACTAGGTTCAGTGCTGTGCATGGTTCCATTCTCTTGACGATGGTTAGCATCCGTTGTTCACCATCGACCTCTATCTTTGACGCGATCGTGGCCAAGCAGTCCGCATGTCTGTTGTGGCACCTATTGTGATGTTCATACTGGACATGACCGAGTCTTCCTTCCAAGTGTTGCACCAAGGCACGATAAGGTGCCAAGGCTGGTTCTTTGACCGCGAACTCCCCGTCCGCCTGCTTCATGACCAGATTTGAATCTCCTTTCACACACAGCGCCTTAGCCCCCATACTGACGGCGATCATGAGGCCAATGACAAGTGCCTCGTATTCAGCTTCGTTGTTAGACACCGGGAATGCAAGTTTGAAGGATAATGAAGTGGTAACACCGTCTGGTGCCCGCAAGACTATGCCGGCACCCCCTTGCCGGAGGGGCGTGCCATTGGGGCCTTTGCTAGTGGCAGAGCCGTCGAATTCAAGCGTCCACAGTCCATCGATGTCGGTGATGAGGGCTGTCTCCTCCCCCGGCAGTTGATCCGATATCGGTTCACATTGTTGGCGTGGGAAGAAGGCCAGGAGGTCTGCGAGTGCTTGGCTCCGCAGAGCTGTAGGATTCTTGATAGATAAACCGAATTCGGCCAACAGCAGCAACCACCGTGTGAGTCGGCCAGACAGGGCGGGGCGTGTAAGCATGTAACGGAGCGGGTCAGCCTTGGTGACGAGTGTGATCTGATGCGCTAGAAAGTAATGTCTGAACTTTTGTGAGGCGTACACCAAGGCTAGACAGTGTTTCTCGAGCTCGGAGTAGTTGGCTTCGGGCCCTCTGATCACTCTACTGAGGTAATAAACAGGACGCTCGACACCTTCGACTTCTTGGGCAAGCAAAGCCCCGATGGATCTGGGTGTGGAAGTCAGGTAGAGTAGGAGTGGGATGCCTCGTTGTGGTACGACCATGGTTTGCGGTGACATGAGGACCGCCTTAATCTGTTCAAATGCTTGCCGTTGGGGCGCGCCCCAATTCCACGGTGCGCTTTTACGCGTCAAGTGTTGAAATGGCGTAATGAGCTCGGCCAGTGCGGGTATGAAGCGTCGGAGGTAAGAGACCTTGCCGAGGAAGCTCTTGAGTTGCTTTGTGTTCTTGGGGGGGGCATTTCTTGGATGGAGGCTGCTTTCGAGGGGTCAACGTCGATGCCCTGTCGACTGACCAAGAACCCGAGGAACTTGCCGGAGGAGACTCCGAAGGCACATTTCAATGGATTCATCCGCATGTTATACTGGCGGCAACGATCAAAGACCGCTTGAAGGTCGGTGAGGTGATCACTTTCCTTCCTGGATTTGATAATAAGATCGTCGACATAGTCTTCCACAGTATGGTGTATCATGTCATGGAATATTGCTGTCATAGCCCTTTGATACGTAGCTCCCGCATTCTTGAGGCCGAAAGGCATAACTTTCCAACAAAAATTACCCATAGGAGTGCGGAAGGCTGTCTTGGCGCTGTCGTCGGGGTTCATGCGAATCTGATTATAACCTGCGAACCCATCCATGAAAGATAAAGTTTCATATCCGGCGGCGGCCTCCGTGAGCATGTCGATATTGGGTAGTGGAAACTCGTCCTTGGGGCACGCCCTATTCAAGTCCCGAAAGTCGATACAGACGCGGACTTGGCCATTCTTCTTTTGTACAGGGACGACATTAGCCAGCCAAATAGGGTGAGTGATAGGTTCGATGAAGCCTGCGCGCAGGAGGCGTTCAATCTCTTGCTTGATTTTCAATTCGAGCTCGGGGCGGAATGTCCGCGGGTGCTGTCGGCTAGGGATAGATCCGGTAGCAATGTTGAGATGGTGTGTGACTAAGGCAGGATCCAGTCCGGGCATCTCATTGTAGCTCCATGCTAAGACATCACGATACTCGTGTAGGAGGGAAACCAATTCCTCTCTTCGGCCGGGGGCGAGTTTTGTGCCAATGTAGGTGTGCCGCGGTTCTTCGCCCGGGTCGGCCAGGTTGATTTCTTCAATATCTTCAGCCTGAGGTCGAGGGCCATCCTCATAGCAAGGTGGTGCCGCGCCGGGGGTGAGGTCAGGATCTGGCTGGCAATGCTCGGCCGTGCGGCACCATTCAGTCTCTCCAAGGGGGTCGGGGTCGAGGGGGTCTGAGGAGGGACCGCCTGGAGCCCCTGCGTACCGTCATAATTGATAGATGATCTTGCCGTCCTTGACGATACGTCGAAAGGCCGGCTCAGCCTTTTGCTTCTTGGACTTGGGGAGAAGGGGGGGAATTGGTCGTGGCAGCAGGCGGAAGCGGTGGGGTTGACCCATTATTCTTGTTACTTCTCCCGGTTTTGTCCTTGGGAAGCTTGTCCCCGCACAGCTCATCCCAGGTCGGCAGCCTGGTAGAATGTACATGAGTAGCATTCTCCCCATCCTCGGCGAAATTAGTGAAGAAGGAGGCCTCGGCGAAATAAGACTCGGCGCATTCAAAGGGGGCTTTGGTTGCAGGGATTGTCATTGCTACCTCATGTCCCGTAGAACCGGCTACCAGCTTCACACATTGATGGTATGTTGAGGGAACGGCCTTGTTGTCGTGGATCCATGGTCTCCCGAGCAGGAGGTGAAAGGCAGACTCGCTGTCTATTACGTGAAAAGTAGTGTCGCGACGGACAGTTCCGACCATGAGGTCGACGGTGATATGGCCGAGGGTCGACTGAGGACCCTGTCCAAAGCCGGTAATATTGACGGGGTCACGGATGATTTTCCTTGGGGGAATGCCGGCCTGTTGCAGGGTGATGAGGGGTATGATG